>CAUYQG010076119.1:0-68458 GCA_963574415.1 Tarsius wallacei | reverse complement strand
CTTTGTCAGATATATAGTTAGCAAATATTTTTTTCCCAGTCTGTGAACTGTCTCCCTACTCTCTTGATGATTTCTTTTGCTTTGCAGAAGCTTTTCAGTTTAATGAGGTCCCACTTGTCTATCTTATCTCTTATGGCATGGACACACAGGGTTTTAATCAGGAATTGACTGCCTACTCCGATTTCTGTAAGGGGATCTCCTACATTTTCTAAGATTCTTATTGTTTGAGGTTTTACATTTAGGTCTCTGATCTGTTTAGGGTTGATTTTTTTCATATGGTGATAAGGTAGGGGTCCTGTTTCAATCTTTTGCATGTGGTCAGCCAGTTTTCTTAGCACCGTTTACTGAATAGGTTCTTCTCTCCCCAGTGGTGTTGGTGGAGGTATTGTCAAAGATGAGTTGGTGGAGGAATTGAAGTTTTGCTTCCAGAATCTCTGTTCTGTTCCATTGGTCCATATGCCTGTTCTTGTACCAATACCAGACTGTTTTGATTATTGTAGCCTTATAGTAAAGCTTAAAATCTGGAAGTGTGATACCTTCCGCTTTGTTTCTTTTGCTGAGAATTGTTTGGGTTATTCGTGATCATTTATGTTTTTGTATTGTCATGAATTTTTGTATTGTCATTTCCAGGTCTGGGAAGAATGATATTGGTAATTTATGGGTATTGTGTTGCATCTGTAGAGTAAGAATGGCCATCATTTACAAAACAAACAACAGATGCTGGCAAGGATGTGGAGAAAAGGGAAGGCTTCTACACTGCTGGTGGGATTGAAAACTAGCTCAACCTCTATGGAAAGCAGTGTGGCGATTTCTAAAAGAACTAGAAATTGATGTTTCATATGACCCAGAAATCCTTCTACTGGGAATAAACCCAGAGGAACCTAAAGCATTCTACAAAAAGGTACCTGCACACATATGTTTATTGTGGCACTATTCACAATAGCAAAAACATGCAACCATGCTGCCCATTAAAACTAGACTGGATAAAAAAATGTGGTACACATGCACACTGGAATATATTATACCTTAAAGAAGGATAAGCATATGGACTTTGCAGCAACTTAGGTGGATTTAAAGTCAAGAATACTCAGTGATTTATCACAGAAACAGAGAACAGAGTGCAACATGTTCTCACTCATAAGTGGACCCTGAACATTTACCACAATACCATAAGAAAGGGATTGCCTGGTGGGGGTGGGACTTGGGGAGGGTGGAGACACACAACATCAGTAAGGGTACCTGATCTCAAACCAAGTAAAGTGGGGACCAAAGGAAGGTCCAAACTTTACCTGCATGATGTCCACTTGTATGCCTAATCCTGAATTGTACCCCACATCTTTAAAATCAAATACATAAAAATAAAATAAAATAAAAATAAACTGAAGAAGGAAAAAAGGAGTGACGATTCATGTTGATTATACATACATTTGACGTGATGAAATTAGCATTTTACATCTTTTGATCTTACTTCCCAAAACACATTCCCACAGTTTAACCATGAGAAAAACTTCATGCAAAATCCAGTTGAGTGGCATTCTACAAAATACCTAACCAATACACCTTAAAAAACTGTCAAAGTTAATCAAAAACTGAGAAAAGTGTGAGAACCTTTTACAGCCTAGAGGATCCTAAGAAAATATGAAGTCTAAATATAATGTCTTACCCTGGGTGGAATACCAGAAGACGAAAACATCAGGTAAAAATTAAGAGAATCTAGCCGGGCTCGGTGGCTCAGCCTGTAATCCCGCGCCTTTGGGAGGCTGAGGTGAGTGGATTGCCTGAGCCCGTGGGTTCGAGACCCGCCTGGGCAGGCGAAACCTCATCTCTACAATAAATCAAAAAATCAGCCAGGCGTGGTAGCGCGCGCCTGTAGTTCCAGCTACTCGGAAGGCTGAGGCGGAAGGATCGCCGGAGCCCAGCGGGTCGAGGCTGCGGTGGCCGGGAGCGGCCACTGCACTCCAGTCTGGGCGACGTAGTGAGACTCCAACTCAAAAAAAAAAAAAAAAAAATTAAGAGAATCTGAAGGAAATTTAGGCTTTAGTTAATAATATGCATCCATATTGATTAATATATTGTACTTTACTAATTGAGATGTTAATAATGGGGAGAATTGTGTGTGTGTGTTAGGGGGAGGGATATATAAATGGTAACTCTCTATGCTCTTTTTGCAATATTTCTGTAAATCTCAAATTATTGCTGCAAATAAAATTTATTTAAATGGAAATAAAAATTTGTTGGAAAGTCTGGACATGCTGAAATCAAGCGACAAGCATTTGGGCTAGTTGTAGTATTGTCACATGAATCAGAAAGCCTCTGCAGCACCTAGCATTCTAAGTGCTTCTTGACAGCTAATGAATAAACATTGAAACACTATGTTCAGCCACCAAAACTACTCTTGCCATTTATTTGCCCCCACTTTTGATTCTCAGGTGGAGAAAATAATTTGAAAAAGTAGCATGAAGATCACCCCTGTCTGACTTCCTTCTTTCAAACTTTTCTCAAGTACACATAATTGGCAACATATTACTTGCTTCCAAAAAGTAAAATATAGAGTTTGTAAAATATAGAATTCAGTCTGACTGCATCTGCAGAAGAAAATACATTTGGAAGAAGGCAGAAATGGAGGCTGTGCATGAATCATCCAAACCCAACACATCCCTTATTCATAGTCAATAATCATTTGGGTAGGTTTATTTATTTGTCTTCTGTCTCTAAGGAAATGAGTGCAGATTTTGTCTAACTAAGATATTCTATTTCACTAAATAAAATAACGAGTACCTTAAACTGAGAGCCAATCTTGGGACTTGAGGGGAGCTCTTGGAGCATGGAACCAATTCCAAGAAATCATAGCCACAAGATAAAAGGAGATACAAACTGGTTGAGCTTTTGGTTCTGTTTTGCCTAAAGCTATGCTCTTGCCTTGGACTTTTAATTCTAAATAAACAAATTCATTCCCATTTTGTTTAAATCTGTTTGAATCACAGTTTTATTAGTTCACATCTAAGATATTATCATTAATGAAAACACAAGTTCCTTAAAGTTTTGTTGCAAATGAGAGGTCCCAAATGTGGACTTGACTGTGTAAAGTTTGATATGGGGCAGTGCAGGGGTCCTGCCCCCGCCAGGTCTGGGGTCTCCTGACTCAAAACAAGCAAACACACACACACAAGCAGAGATGTTTCATTTCTCAATCACAAATGGAAATCTTTAGGCCCTCCAAACACATACTAAAATGAAGTTAAATTCTATAGCGGTATATTCTCCAGCAGAAGAATATTCACTAATGTCTATTTGGACAAACCATGGAAAGCCCTCCAAGAAAAAAGAGTAGCTCATTCTTTCTTTCTCAAAGGATTCACCGATGCTTATAGGAAAAAATCATTCTATGCTGTTTCTATATCTTTCTTTTTTAAAAATGTAATTCACACTGTATTTATCCCAAATCAGAATGTGGTTGAGTAATGGATACTTTGTTATTTAGCCATGGGTTCCTGAGTCTTCAAGAACTTTCTCTGAAACAGAAATAAATTTAGAAACTTCATTTAGAGATTCTTGACTTGGACCAGGATGTAGAAACTGGATAAGACTGCAATGAGGACATGATAACTTTCAGCATCTGGAATAGACACATGATTTAAGAACTTGAATTACAAAATGAAAAGTGTAGGCTACATGCTGATAAGCTGAACTGTAATACTTATTCAATGTCTACAGAAATCATTATATAACAGCAGTAGATAATTATTTCCTGTAATTAGACATCATTTTTAGAATGTCAGTATATGACCAGTGGTATAACCAAAATAAAATATGCTTATATATTTGCATAACAAAATTTTGACCCAAGCTTTAGGACTTCAACAGATCATGTAAAACTTAATCTGAAATGCTTGCATTTAACAATTATGAAAAAGACCGAAATATGGAGAAATAAAGCCCAATTTTATTTTGGACTGGAAATATGTCTTTTAAAACAAGAAGAATATAAATACAATTTTAAATAGATAAAATGACAAAACTTGAAATATATACTAATTCTTTAGCTCAGAAATAACTGGGTATAGAACCACATTAGAAAAAAAAAAGTGGAAAGATGGGATTCTTTTCAGGTGTATAATAACTGCCTCCAAAATTACAAACCAATTACAGTAATAGTTATTAAACAACTAATTATGATGAGTGAGTCATATTTCACCTTATTTTGGATGAGAGGCAGCCATCATAAAATAGCTATTTGATAGAGAAAAATAAAAAATATACAAAGATACTTTCATCAAGATAATACTTATTTCATTGGTTTCATCAGATTTTTTTACCAACCTGCTTAAATAACCTAAAATGTGTAGATTCATGTTATCTATTCTATTGAATAATATAAAGTACTCATTCCAAAAGAGATCACAAACAAGTTTTGAATGCATAAGGAAATGTGAACGGTATTCAGTCACTAAAATACAGTGTTTGCTTTCTGTTTACAAAATCATTGCATTCAATTTTTAAAATTCATACTTTTTTCCTTTGTGGTTTTGCACTCAAAGCCAAAGACATTATTTTAACCACAAGCTGTAATAATTCTTCCCTTTATTACACATAGAGAAGGGCATTTTTGCAGCATCAGTGTAACACCTAAAGTGCTGATTATGACAGCAAGAGTCCACAGATTAGGAAATAGATGACCTACCTGAGGTAACCTCTGCAATTAGGAAATCTGCTGAGATCAATTAAGGCCTGATTATAAATGAAAAAGAGATACTTTCATCTCTCTATATTTTTGCTGCCCAGAATTGAACTTCAGAGAGATTACTTTAGTTAGGAACCAATGACCTGCAAAAATGTACTTGAGGCTAAAACTGCCTTGACTGGTCATAATAATCTCCTAAGCAATAACCTCTTTGATTTAGCCCCCCACTGAGAATCATACTGGCTCACATACTTGAGACATCGCTAGGAAAATGATTCAATAAATTAAAAACTAAACGAATACCTTCACTTAAAAGAAGGAAGAAAAAAAAGTAGGCATATATAAAGAAGGGGTTGACATAATGGTGCTTTAACTTTGTTAATATAAAAAAATGAGTTGGATAATTCTAAATTGATATAATAATTTATCATACCTACAGAATAATTCTTTTTTCCTCTTTTTTCCATTTATTTAAGAAAATAAAATGCATTAAAGGCAGAATACCTGCTAACATTTTATAATTCTATGTTAGCATATATTCAAGTTAGAATGCAGATTTGCAATGACTGATAAATGAATGTTGCATTCATTCAGAATTATTTCTATATAGGGTATATCTGAAGTCCTGGGAATATTTAATCCATGATTAGGGAAAGTTTTCTTTTACATAGCCTACAATATAATTTTATTGTGTTCTCTTGCCCTCCCGGTTTATTAAAAGTTTAGAGTATTATTATCTTATAATGATAGTTAATTTTCAAACGTTTTGCTTTGTTTTTTTTTTTTTTGACTGTAAAATAGAGAAGTTCAACTAAGACCTTGAATATCTTTCCTTAAAAGGGAACATTTTGGCTCTCATATCTTTTAGAATTACAACATTTCTTCAACGATATATTTTGAACAATGGCTAACAGTGGCTCAAATAGTTAAAAAGCTGGAACATTTTTAAATGTGTATCTATTTTGTCTCTCCCTCCCACGTTCACAGTATTTACTAGTATAAATAACTTTATATTCTACAAATACTAGAATTAGTGCATCATTTTCATCAATAGTAAATATTTAAATGAATCTGTTTTTAAATGTGTGTTTTCTACCGCTGATATTCACATATAATAATGAAAAATATGTGTGTACGTGTGTGAAGTAGAGAAGAAAACAGAACAAAATTTTTGCTATATTTAGTTTGCATATATCTCTTCTGAGGTAAGGTATTTTTCAATAAAATGTATTTGTTTTTGCTGACTGTGTGATAATATCAAGTCTATGTAGGTCGATATCTTTTTAACATATTTTCAATTATCAATTCTTTCAATAATCATAAATAATTTTAAAGCAAATTCTGTGTTCAATAACAATTCCTTTATTAAATGATTTTGCTAATTAATCTCTTTATCTGTACTTCATCTACATAGCCATACAACACACATATACACACACATCACACATAACACATGACCCTCTTAATCACCATCTGAACTTTTCAAAATTTCTAACTTAACAGGTATGGATTTTGCTATCACCTGATGTGATAGTAAATAAATATATGATAATATTAATTCCCTAAGAAGAATAAAGTGAAACAAGATTTTATAGTGCAATTTACATTGGAGAAATCAGAAAACATTTACTGATTTGAACACAAAATCAAAACCAATTTATGGATAAATTGAATATTTATGTTTCTAGTATAATTCCAATAGTCATCCTGTCATCCAATTAGTTTTTTTAAAATCAAAACCAGTAGTGATAGTTATACCTGGTATTTTGTTTTGATATGTAATTAAAATGAAGAATGTTCTATGAATATTAAATGTTATTAGAAAGTTTTTTTTAAAATTAAGTGCATATATATATATATTTTCATAATAATTTTAACTGTCACCTTAGAAAATTTATAAGTACCATAATGCATTAAAATCTCTCCCCTAGAAAATACATTTTTAATATAATTACAGAAAACACAGTATGAGTAAAAAATACAGATACAAAAAAGAAGATACTCTATTAATGCTAGTAGCATGCCTACACACAAAAATTTTATAGAAGATCACAGATCTGTCTTACATATGTTGAATTAACATTATCACCATATATCATAATATTTAGTGTAAATTTCACTATTGATCTAGTTATTCATCTATCTATATAAGAAAAAGACATAAGCATTCCCAAATATGTGTGCATTCAAGTGCTTAGAATGAGAGATTTAAGGAACCAGTATATTAAAATACATTTATTTTAGAGACTGAGATGTAACACAACAAGCTTTATAAAAAAAGATGAAAAACCTGCCAATTGAAATATATCTATTAATATTTTAAAAACTTAAATAGTAAAACCAAGTGATATTTAAACTATTTTTTAAGTAAACAAAATACTTAAATGAGGTCAAACAAAAATTGTATGTCAACAGAAGGGTCTTTAAGGAACTCCTACTTCATTGGACTTAGGACCACTCTGTTTATCTCTCTCCATCTACCATTGCCTTTCATATATTTTGTATGTTTTTTGTGGTTTTTTTTTGAGTTGGAGTCTCACTCTGTCACCCAGACTGGAGTGCAGTGGCTGCTCCCGGCCACCGCAGCCTCGACCTGCTGGGCTCCGGTGATCCTTCCGCCTCAGCCTTCCAAGAAGCTGGAACTACAGTCACGTGCTACCATACCTGGCTAATTTTTTTATTTATTGTAGAGATGAGGTCTCACCAAGTTGCCTAGGTGGGTCTCGAACCCGCGGGCTCAGGCAATCCACTCACCTCAGCCTCCCAAAGCGCAGGATTACAGGCTGAGCCACCGAGCCAGGTTATGTATTTTGTATGTTAATGAATACCTTGGGCACACAAATATTTTGGCAATTTATTGTTTGGAAGAATATTGAAGAACTAGTGTCATCCTAAAGATTAAAAATCACTATTTATTGTGTACCTAGTATGTACCAGCACTATATGTTTTATATGTGATATTTAATATGATCTTATTAAGATGGAAAAAGATAACATTTTTGAACAATGCAATTATCCAAGTTAATTCATGCAAGTGCTTATAGCTAGTTATCACAAATGTAAGTCTACCTGACTCCAAAATATTCTCATTTATTTTAGATTGTTTTTGATATATGATAGTCATATAGTACAGCAACGTAGTAGTCAATATTTCTTAAATTTACTTTTTTTTTGAGTTGGAGTCTTTAAGTGATAAGCATTGAATTCATAAATAATCTTCTAAAAAATCCTGTCCAAGGCCAGGCATGGTGACCCAGCCTATAATCCCATCATTTTGGCAGGCTCAGATGGGCTTAGTAGGCTGAGTTGTGCAAAGGCAGGCAGAGCAGGCAAGAAGGATCGATTGCTTGAATTGGAAAATTCTCAGCCATTTACTCTTGAAGTATAGCTTTTGCACCATTCTTTCCTTTTTATTCTTGAATCTCAGACCCTTTTAGTATGCCACATATGTTTTGTGTGTATGTCCATGAACTATATCTGTATTTTCTTCCCTTCTAGGTTTTTGTACACCTATAAAGAGTGTGTGAACTCTGGAGTTGAACACTAGTGTGGGCAATATAGTGAGCCTTCCTCTCTAAAAAAAAAAAAAAAAATGACGGACCTGGTGGCTTACACCTGTAGTCCCAGCTACACGGGAAGCTGTGGAAGGATCACTTGTGCCCTAGACTGCGGTGAGCCGTGATCTCGCCACTGCAGTCCAGCCTGGATTGCAGAGTGAGAGCTCGACTCAAAAAAGAAAAGCAACAAAAAATCATGTCCAGTAAATCACATTGTTAAGGAGTCATGCTAACAAACAGCATTTATTGAAAGCGTCCTGTCTTCCGAGCTTTGTTCTCATGCTTTTATATGCATTCGTTTGTTTATGCTGCCCATTTTATGAAATAAATTGCTAAAGGTACATTTTGGCTTAGACAACGTGTCCTCAAAGCAGAACTTCCGGATATGGCAGTGACACACAGGGCCTGACTTGAAGGCCTCGCTACACCACAGCCTGGCACTGGTGTCCACAGCCAGCTGTTCATTCATCAGCATCTGATATTTGTGGAGGAGGTTCTGGTAGAGCTAGCTGCCCGCTTTCATCACATGTGGATTATATGGTAGCTGGTATCCCAAACTTCTGTGGAAGTAGGTGAGCAGAACGTGGAAACGGAGACAGAAATCTTTAAGGAAAGAACTAGGCCCTAGGGGAAGAGGGAATCAGAGAACTGGGATGAAAATGAATTATTGGGTTCAATGCAGCAGTCATAAAAACTATGACTGATGGAAAAATAAGTGCCAAGTACAAAAAGATAAGCATATATGATGGCAATATAATTTTTTTTATTTTTAATTTTTGAGTTGGAGTCTCACTTTGTCGTCCAAGCTGGAGTGCGGTGGCACACTCACGGCCACCCCAGAGTGGACCTGCTGGGCTCCAGTGATCGTTCCACTTCAGCCTTCCAAGTAGCCAGAACTATAGGCCCAGCTAATTTTTGAAGTATTGTAGAGAAAAGGTGTCACCAAGTTGCCCGGGCTGGTCTTGAATGCACGGGTTCAAGCAATCTACTTGCCACGGGCTTAGGCAATCCACTCATCTCAGCCTCCCAAAGTGCTGGAATTACAGACTGAGCCACTGAGCCCGGCCAGCAATGTAATTTTAATATATGCACATATATGTGGCTCACCATATTTTTATGCTGAGTGATTCAATTTACTTGTAAGAATTCCATAAAAATATGATTTTGATATATGTTACTGGAAAAAGGATTCGTATTATGGAAGGTCAAAAGAAAATATCTTCATAGGGGTACAAAACCATAGAAGGGAGAAAAATACAGATATATTCTCATGGTCATACACAAAAAATATATGTGGCATGATGAAAGGGTCTGAGATTCAAGAATGAAAAGGAAAGAATGATGTAAAAGCTATATTTCAAGAGTTAATGACTGATAATTTTCCAACACTCCTAAGACTTTCATTCACAAAGTTAAAAAGTACTAGAAATAACAAGCTGAACAAGTCTTCCACCCACCAAAAAGGCCCATCTGCTGGAAAATAAGTATAAAGAAAAAGGCACTATGACAAGTGGAACACACATGGAGCAAATAGTAAGATAGTAGATTGGGCCAAATATTATCACTAATTATACTTCATGCAATGAAGTAAAATCTTCAATTACAAGACCAAGACATGTAGACCGAATATTAGACAGAAAGTGTAAGTTGCTTCCAAGAAAGACACCTTGACTACAAGACTATGTAAAGGTAGAATATAAAATAATAAACTAATTTACCCTATAATTTTGCAAATCATAAGCATGTTCAACTGTTTTACAATTCCTCATCTAAAATTCTGAAATCCAAAAATCCTTGTAGGTCGAAAGTGGAATAATCACTTTCAGCTTATATATTTGACACAAACACCTTGGCAACACAACCTGACCCTAATTGACCTAAGTCCATAACTCATCTTTCTTCATGCTTCTTAAGGTGAACATTCATATTGTGCTCCAGAGACACTAAAGTACTGTGGTCCCCCTTTAATCTGCAATTTCACTTTTCACAGTTCCAGTTACTCTGGTCCACCATAATCCAAAAATATTAAATGGAAAATTCTAAAAATAAGCAATTCATAGTTGCATGCCATTCTGAGTAGCTAGTGAAAAATCTCACTCATTCCTGTTCTGTCCAGCCCTGGACGTGAATCACCGAAGGACTCTACCATCTGGCAGTCACTTAGTATAGGTCTTGGTTCAGGTCTACTGTTGTAATATAGCAGTATTGTGTTCGAGTAATCGTTATTGCACCTAATAATAGCCCAAAGTGCAGTAATACTGTGCCCAGTTTATAAATTAAGCTGTATCATAGGTACGTATGCACAGGAAACAACATGGTATATATGGGAGGTAAATACTATCCACGGTTTCAGGCATATGCTGAGGGTCTTGAGAATGGCAGCGTATAAGGAGGGACTACTGAATTCATTTACAAAGTCTTGCCCCTTCCCTAAAAGAAAAAATACAGAAAGTATAGTAAATTGTATGAGCATTTATAGATAATTATTCTACTCTCGCCCACTTAAAGTTGCATACTTTCCTGCCCCATTGAGATAGAACCTACCCATGTGATTTTCTTGGACAATGGAATATAAGCAGGTAAAATACTTCCCATATCTGAGCAGAAGTTTTAAATTCAAATAAAAATTTGATCGCCACGTCTCTTTATCTTTGCCTTGTGTTTCATTTTGGTAAGAGAACAATGGTACCACCTAGGGTCTAGATTAGGGTTGTTTTCTGCCCGTGCCCTAAAATGAAAAGACCTGCAGAATCACCCCCAGTTGGCTCATAGCTGACCTATATGTAAGTCATAGATAACTGTCGTTGACAAACTCTGAGTTCTTTGGGTTGTTCATTTTAATGCAAAGGCAGACTAATAAAGCATCCTTATATAGAAGGTAATCTATTTCTCAAAATTCATCCTATCCTCAATACTGAAAAATACTAGCCCCGAGGTTTTGGAAAGGCATGGTGTTTATTCATATCAATTTCATCCATGTTCAAGCATCTCAGCAGACTGACGAAGCATTGGAGTGGCCGTTGGTTATCTTATATTGATCCATATTTGAGTGCTTGCATGGATGATAGTATGCAAAATGATTGAGAGAATTTCAATATATAGAGGAGGGAAAGAAATATTTCTACTTTTCATTTCCAGAAAGCTGCCTTTACTTGTCTTTCGAACCACCCATTTCCTGGCCATCTCTCTCAATACCCAAAACAAGGGAAATAACGAATCTGATTTGCCATAATCAGACACATTGATTTTGTTAGTGAGGGGGATAATTATTTTAAAAAACACAAGCCCATGATATGCTCTCCTTTTTCTTTCCTCTTCTATTAAGTTTTTGCGAATATTGACCTGGTATCTGACTTCTTGGAACAGGTTCAATATTATGTCTCTTACTCTCATTCCTCAATTAAGCCTAAAATCACTTGCTATTGTGCTAGATTCCTAAACAGAGCAGAAGATGGTAAGATATTAGCATGTATATTTGGGGAAAGAAGGAGGTATTGCTTATATCTTAAGTAGTAAATTGATTTCCCTACTCAGCTTTATTGTAACTATGTCAGTTGGGGTACTCAGTACTCATGCAGCTAATAATAAAATTTATTTATTTATTTATTTATTTATTTATTTATTTATTTATTATTTGTAGAAACTTTTGAAGAGGAATATATCAGCCAGACATTATTCTGGCATTTCTGAGTATATATGTATAATATCACCAAACACATTCAATTTCCATTTTAACTCCACCCATGTGAGAGATCATTAAAATGATGTCCCACAAAATATAGTGAATAATAAAATATGAGATCCAGTAGGGTTGGAACACAAGGAAGACTCAATAAACAGTAATTTACCATGAGATTGGAAAGAATAAATCATATAAGTAAGGAAATAAGATACTTATATGGATAGGATGTTATAGTTTTAAAATGGTGTATTATTAGATATTTTCACCGCTGGTTTTTGACAGTGTGTATAATGTGGCCAGCAGCATGGCTGGTTGAAATGAAATAAAATCGAGCTACTAGAATTTATCAGGTCAGAGAATTGTAAGGCTCAGGGAATTGTAAGGCTCAGGGAATTGTAAAGCTAGGGAGCATCCATATGAATGTTAAAGTCCTTCAGTTTGTAAGCTAAAATTGGAATGAAGTTGAAAAGATATCAGATTCACAAGTGTTTGGTGAAATTTTAGTTAACAGAATATGTAAATAGATGACAAATCTTGATACTGGCTGTGGGGATTTAGGAGAAACCGATTGGTGGTATATGGAATATGATAGAAGGAGTGGTCTTCATTTTAAAAGGCTGTAGCGTTCTTAGAAAAACTAGGTTTCAGCAAAATCTAGTATTTAGATGATAGGTTTTGAAAAGAAGTAATTACGTATGATAATGTGTTTACAAAGGATAGTTGATTCTCAAAGGCTTAAGTGTAAGAGTTGCTGGGTAACTTGACAGTGGAAAAATAAATTAAAAGAGAATTTAGCCTGAATGCCTTTCTGTGCAATTCCATTAGCTAGTTAAAATGTAAAAGGTCTTGAATGATGACCCATATTTTTTTACAATGTATTTGAAATCATGACATCTAGAATCGTATCCAGCATAACTGGCAAGCACCCAAATCTATATTTTACATTAATTTATTCTATTGTCTTAGAAAGTGAAGCTATATTTGTTTATGCACAATCTCTTGCAGCTAGTTCTGTTTTCCAGTATTCATGAACATTACTTGACTGAGCTCTTTAATAGCATTAGCAAGTCTCTTATTATCCTGTGATATTTGTTTGATGATAAAATGCAAACAAATTTAGAGTATCTGGATGTTTTATCATAATCTCTTTGCTTCTCTTCACCTTCATTTATATCCTACACAAGTTTGTTCCCATTTTTTTTTAACCAATCAGCTTATTAAAGATGGAAAGCAAAGTGTAGGTTGGTTACTCATTACCCTGTGCTGTGTGCGTTATATCCCAGCATATACTTTTTTTTAAATTATAAAGATGTGGAGTACAGTTCAGGGTCAGGTATACAAAAGTTGATTATGCAGGTACCTTTGTTGATGAGATATGCCCCTCCCTCCTCTAGCAGTTTCCCTCAACTGCCGATCCCATCCTCCTCCCCTGACAGTTTCCCACTACTGCCAATAGCCTTTTTACAGTATTATAATTGTTCAAGATCCGCGTATGAGTGAGAACATATGGTACTCTGTTCTTTGTTTCTGTGATAGATCACTGAGTATGATCAACTCTAAATCCATCCAAGTTGCTGTAAAGTCCATATGTTTGTCCTTCTTTATGGCTGCATAATACTACATTGTGTATATGTGCCACATTTTTTTTAATCCAGTCCAGCTTTGATGGGCAACATGGTTGGTTCCATGTTTCTGCTATTGTGAATAGAGCTGCAACAAACATATGTGTGCGGGTAAATCTATCCAAGTTGCTGCAAAGTTCATTATGCTTTTACTTCTTTATGGCTGCATAATATTCCATTGTGTATATATACCACATTTTTTTAATCCAGTCCAGCTTCAATGGTTGGTTCCATGTTTCTGCTATTGTGAATAGAGCTGCAATAAACATATGTGTGCAGGTGTCTTTTTTGTAGAATGATTTGAGTTACTCCGGGTATATTCCCAGCAGGGGAATTGCTGGGTCATATGGATGGTCAATTTCTAGTTCTTTCAGAAATCGCCACACTGTCTTCCAAAGAGGTTGCACTTGTTTGCATACCCACCAGCAGCGTAGAAGTGTTCCTTTTTCTCCACATCCTTGCCAGCATCTGTTGTTGTTTGTTTTATTAATGATGGCCATTCTAAGTGGAGTTAGTTGGTATCTCAATGTGGTTTTGATTTGCACTTCTCTGACGATGAGTGAGGCTGAGCACTTTTTCATGTGTTTTTGGCTGCCTGTATATTTTCTTTTGAGAAGTGTCTATTCATGTCTTTTGCCCATTTTTCAATGGGGTTGTTTTTTTTTGTTTTTTCCTTTCAGTGCATTAATAATTCTTAGTACATTCTAAAAATGATTACCTTGTCAATAAAATGGGATAATAATACATACTCCATTAAGTGTGCTGAATCAATCATGGTCCACTGCTCTATTAACCATCATATCTGACAAGCATTTACCTAATCATAGATATAAATAATCTATTGTGTTATTAGCATTAATAGATTTCTTTTTATTTTTAAAATGTTTCTTTATCTAATTATAAATTATTTGCTTTTTGGTACTTGTATTTTCTAAAAGTACCTTTCACAACAATAAATATTAAATTTTGGAATTATTTCTTTGTAACACCAACATATGAGAATTTGAGTTTGTTTTTTAAAACCTATTTCTCAGTTTATTCTGTTATTTCTGTTCATTCATATTTATTTTTGTTGGTGGTGGTGTTGGGGTCTCATTCAGTTGCCCAGGCTGGAGTGCAGTGGCACAATCATGGCTCACTGTGATCTCAGCCTCTTGTGCTCAGGCAATTCTCCTGCCTCAGCCTCCAAGTAAATGGGACTATAAGTGCATACCACTACAACTGGCTAATTTTTTAAATTTCTTGTAGCGATAGGGTCTTGCTATGTTGCCCAGGCTGTTCTCAAATGCCCGGTCTCAAGCAATCCTCCCACTTCAGCTTCCCAAAGTTCTGAGATTACAGGCGTGAACCACCAAGTTCAACACATTATTTATCATTTTATCATTTTGTTGATGCTTATTTTTCCTCATCACGCAGGCTTTTTGTTTTCAGAAACAGGATATTTTTTTTTCTACCTTCTCTAATAATTCCACATGAAATTCCATTGTATATTCTGCAAATATCATCTTTATTAGTTTTGAGGACTTGTTGCAAGTGAGAAAATTTTCCTACATATTACCACTGGAAGGCAAATGTCAATTGTATCATGCTAACAATGTTTTAATTGAATTATACATAGCAAGGGGTCAGGACCCAAGCTGTTCAGAGGACTCTCCAGGGATCCTCAAAGATTACTTTGTGACAAATGGTTCCATAGTTGTTGCAGAGAAATGTCATTTTGAGGCTGTATGATTTTTGCTTTTTATTTCCAAGCATATATTTTTAAATATTTATGGCATTTTATGTCATTTATTTATGCAAACTAGATGATTCAAATTTTGAACAAATAAGTAATATTTTAATTTAAAGAAAGTCTAACCCTTATGAAAATCTGAGTGAATGAGAAAATACAAATAATTATACATTATGCTGTTTTGCAATAATAAACATTTATGAAAACTGAACAGACTGAATACCAAAGTTCACTATGGCTCTGCAGGGTCCTCCTCCATCTTGTGATTTTTGCATCTTACTGAAAAACTTCTGTTTGCTTCTGTGAAAGAAAGACAACTGGAGGATCATGTTCCAGCTGGTAACTGCTTTAGTCACAGTCTTTTAGCCAGAAGTTATCAAATGATTTGCTCCAACAAACCACAGAAGGTTGGGAAAGTGTGGAAGCACATGGATATGCGATGACTAGGGAATAGCTCAGCCAAAGTAATCTTTTCAGATTTTTTAAAAGTTTGCTTATATAACGTTTGCTAAGGAATGTTTCATGGTACGTACGCCTATTGTTTGCTTTTTCTGATTTTACTAAAAGGTTTAAACTATATTTTTTAATTGTTTAAAATAGCTAATGGGAAAATTAAGTCAATTGATTATAGTAAATTATTTTTATACACCTAGGTCATATTATTATTTTAATCTGTCACTGGGTTTGGTCTGCTATTGCTTTGTTTAAAATTTTGTATCTTTCTACAATTCCAGCACTTTGGGAGGCCAAGGCGAGAAGACTGCCTGAGCCCACAGGTTCGAGACCAGTCTGGGCACCATGGTGAGACCCCGTCTCCACAATAAATCAAAAATTAGTTGGGCACGTGCCTGTAATTCCAGTTACTTGAAAGACTGAGGCAGAAGATCGCTGGAGACCAGCTGGTTGACACTGGGGTTGCCGTGAGTGTGTGGCTTCACTCCAACCTAGGCGACAGAGTGAGACTCCAACTCAAAAAAAAAAAAAAATATTTTTGCATCTTTGTTCTAAGATAGTTTATAGTCTGTACATTTATCTTCATGTGATATCCTGTCAAATTTTAATATCAAAATTATGTTTGCTTATTATAAGATATTCAGTGCTTTGTCTTTTCCTTTTCTCTGGAAGAGTTTACATAAGATTGGTGATTTGTCTTCTTTAAATATTAAATAATTAACTGGTTAAGCCATCTGGAAATAGAATGTATTAAATAGCAAATTTAAGCTTTAAAAAATATAGTAGATTCTTCAAATCTTCTATTGTTTTCCCTTTTGAAAATTGCTTTTTTTAGAGCAAAAATTTTAACTTTCTTGATTGGGTTTAAGCCAAATGCTGGAGGAGGAGGAATGTGGAGTGTGGGAACTGTTTAACCAGCCTCTGTGTAGGATATGATGTAGTGTTGCTTGCATCAGCAACTATGCCAGATCATTCCCAAGAAATAATACGTAACATGGGAGAAGGTCATTATCAAGCAGTGTGGTGTCCTTGATGCTAACATTCATAGCTACTTGGTAGAATGCATGATTTGTTTTTATATTTACACCTTATTATTTTGGATCAATGCAAAATATATCTTCATATTTACATTTTCTTACTTTGGATAATTGTGTCCACCTATACGAAAAGAGAGTTTTTAAAAATTTGTAGTTTTTAAATGATTTGCACCATTTGATTTTGTTTATTGTTCTAAAGTTGTTCTAATATGCTTCTATTTCTCAAATGTCTATAGAGCTTAAAGTAATATTCCTTTTCTATACTTGAAATTGAAAGCATATGTTTTCTTTCATTTCGTTCTTGATTACTCTGCTATATTACTCCTGCATTTTTTAGATTTATGATTTTTTAAAGAAAATAATTTATCTTTGGTGATTTTTTTACTGTATGCTTGTTTTCTATAAAATTAATTTTTTATCATTATTATTTGCTTTCTTTGATTTCTTTAGTTTTACTTTTATACTTTTGCCTGGCTATTTAGATTATTTTCTGTTAGTCATTATTTTTTCTAATATGTGCAATTCATACTATAAGTTTCCTACTGATCACTATTTTACTTGAAGTCTAAAATATTTTGCATAACCGCTCTTCTTTTCCAAACAGTTTAGGTTTTTTTTCTCATTACTCTTTTAATTGTTTTCTATAATTCCCTTGAACTGAATTGAAATTATGAAAGTATTGAAATAATAGAAATATAACAATAAAATTAAAAATTAAGCAAAGCTAATATCTGATTCAAAAATGTTCTCTACCAATAGTCCAGACATTTGATTTATAATTTATGCTTAATAATAGCATATGTTATTTAATATTTCCTTTGGAATGTCTTCTAAGTATTAGACTATTTTAAATATTTATGTATTTGTTAATATTTTTGTGATTGAATATTATGCAAATGCCAAACAGGTTTAATAGGTGATTTCATTATGAAGCAAAGTATAATGAAAATTATCTTTATTCTGAATTATGTCATAATATAATGGTATGAAGTTAAAATATGTGAAGGAAACTTGAGGAAAATAAAAGATTTTTAAAAGTTAATAAACAAAATCAACAGTAATGCCCTCACATATATAAAAAATTTTCACTCTAAGGTAAATTAACACTTTAACAAATATTTACCGTGTTTGTGACTATTTATTTATCAAACTACTTGTTAAAGACACATCAAGTGATAATTTTAAGAGTAAAACTAATTGGGAAAATATTTTTTATTCTTCACTTTGTGATTCAAATGATTCTTTAGTTCATAAGGCTAAAGAATTGATAACCATGTGTTATGCTTTGAATATTTGTGTCCCCTCCAAAATTCATGTTGAAAGTTAATCTTTAATGCAATACTATTAAAAGATGGGAACTTAAGAGGTTATTGGGCTAGTTCATAAGGGTTCCTTCCTCATGAATTTGATTGAGGTCTTTATAAAAGTGGCTTCACACAGTTGGGTAAACTCATCTTATACAATGCCTATTTTATAACAAAATGTTGAATATTCCATGTAATTTACTGAGTCCTTGAAATATAATTTCCATTGAATGCATACTGCATTTGTGCCATGGTAAAGTTACAAAATTATTAAGTTGAGCCATTGTAATTTGGGAATTGTCTGTATCTGTTATACTAAAAACTGCTGAATATTTAAATGGGTGAATTATGTGATTTGTTAACTATATCTCAGTAAAGTTGTTTTTAAAAAAAGAAACATTCTTTGAAAATCAGATTATATGTGGATATGCAGTTAAAATAAAAGTTGTAAAAGAACAACCACAATAATTTCTAAAATTTTACAAGTATGCAGTATATAACCCATGCTACATATTCATCCACTGTGTCAAATAGTATATGCCAATTTATCCTAGTTTTTATAGGCACAGTCTGTTGATGTTGGAGATGATGAATCCGTTACTCTTTCCTTCATATCTTCAGGACTGTGAGCTTTTAGACTCATTCTCATGTCAATGGCATAATTGGGTGTCTGAGTGGCCACTATTCTAAAGGCAAACCAGTGTATCAAGAAAAAGCCCTCTCTAGTTCCACTGAATATATTCATAAAATACATAACTTTCAGACTATACAATATATATGAGAGGGAGACTCATTTTGCTGAAAAATGACATTTACAAAAATTTCTCACAGCTGAGGAAAAACCTTTCAATGTGTGGTGATTTATAACCTGTCACTACATTGACACACACACACACACACACACACACACACACACACACACAGTTCAATGTTCCATGACCTTATCACTGAAACTAAAACAACTTGCAAAGTCAACCTCATCTTCCATGTGAGTCTAAAATTGGCAGCTGAAATTTTATTATTTTACTTTATCTGTCTCCAACAGGGCTTACCTAACTGTGAAAGAGGATTCCACTTACCACCATGTATAGAATATTTGCCAGATCATGGGATGAAGAACAAAACTCTCAGTCAGCCCTCCTTGTTGATGAACTGGACTGAATGGTGATGAAAAGATAATCCACAGTTTTTCAGGTATGGAAAATGTAAGAACACTCACAAGTTGATGCCTAATGCATGTTTACTAGTCTCTGAGTAATATATCTTTGAATATGTTCAAATTTTTAACCATTTTGCATATACCAAACAAAAATTACAAATATTTATTAATATTTTAAATACTTTTTTTTACAAATCCTATCTTTTATTTTTAAATTTTTTAAAGAATTTGAAAGACATGGGGTATAATTCAGGATTAGGTATATAAGTGGTCATTGTATAGGTAAAGTTTGGGCATCCCTTTGGTCCTCACTTCGCCTGGTTTGAGATCAGGTATGCTTATTGCTGTGTCTCCCCCACCCGCACTATTGTACAGGTAAAGTTTGGACATTTCTTTGATCTTCACGTCACCTGGTTTGAGATCAGTTACCCTTATTGCTGTGTCTCTGCACTCCGGCAGTATTCTGCTACTGCCAATCCCTTTCTTATAGTATTATGGTAAATGTTCAGAGTCTGCTTATGAATGAGAACTTGTGGTACTTAGTTCTTTGTTTTTGTGATTGATCACTGAGTATGGTAGACTCTAAATCCATCCAAGTTGCTGCAAAGTCCATATGTTTGTTCTTCTTTATGGCTATGTAATATACCATCATGTATACGTACCACAATTTTAAAATCCAGTCCAGTTTTGTTCCAGCACGGTTGGTTCCATGTTTTTGCTATTGTGAATATTTTAGTATTCACCAAAGCTTCTAAACACACTTTAAAATGGACACATATAAGCATCACACTCTTAGGTCAGGCTGCTATAACAGCATACCATAAACTGAGTAGCACATATACTATAGAGATTGATTTCTAACAGTCCTGAGGTTGAGAATTCCAAGATCAAGTTGTCAGCAGATTCAGCATCTGGGGAAGAATCTCTTTTCCATAAATAGTCATCTCACTGTAACCTCACAAGGCAGATGGGTCAAGGGCTTTCTCTAGGATGTCTTTAATAAGGGCACTAATTTAACTCATGAGAACTCCACTCTCATGACCTAATCACCTTCTAAAGTCAAGTCATCATGTAGAAGGTTAGGATTTCTACACATCAATTTTGAGGCAACATAAACAGTTAATCTATTACACATATCAAAAGAATGTGTCATGTTATTAGGTGACACAATGATTATATACTCAACTGGTGCTTAGAACAATCCTATAAGATACATTTTATAATCTCCATTTTATAGAGGAAACTGAGACTCAGAGAGACAAAGTCACTTGATCAAAGTCTTGCAATGAGCAGGTCACAGAACTAGGAAATGTTCCCAACTATAGCTAAATCCACAGCCCTAAAATTCACTTTTAATACTATAAATATTACTGGGCACAGAGGCTCACTCCTGTAATCCAAGCACTTTGGGAGGCAAAGACAAGAGGATTGCCTGAGCCCAGGGATTCAAGACCAGTTTGGGCAACTTGGCAAGACCTCGTCTCTATAATAAATCAAAAATTTAGCTGGTTGTGGTGGCACATGCTTGTAATTCCAGCAACATGGAAGGCTGAGGTGGAAGGAACGCCTGAGCCCAGCAGATTGAGGCTGCAGTGACCGAGAGTGTGCCACTGCACTCCAGCCTGAGCAACAGAGTGAGACTCCAACTCAAAAAAAAAAAAAAAAACAACACACACTAGAAATATTATGTTAATTTGCTGTTGCCTATATAGATTTTTGTTCAACTGAAATGATTTAAAATCTGTAAATTGTATTTTCCTGGAAATTTTTGTTTTATATGATCAAAATAATTGACATAATGTTTTACATATATTTTATTAAACAACTTTCTACATATCTAGATTATCCTTTCTCATTTCTATAAAGATTCATTCAAATTTCTATTTTCTCCCCTTTTGACTTAAGGCTCATGTTTGGCAATTTTACTTAGGAATATTTCAATATTATTTAGCACTTGATTTATGAAGTATACTCTTGTCTTATAAATAATTGCTTTTCAATTGCCTTTATTCTAAAATATTATAAAATAGATCTCCATAATCAAGATGAAGCAGGAGGCAAACTCACTGCTGTGGGTTAGATAAAATTTCTCTAATACTCTGTCAGGCCTGTTCAATGTAAATCAGGAAATGTTGAGTTTTTGCTTGCCTGAGTTCTTAATGGTCAATATGTGTCTTTTAATATTTGTTAATATTGAGACATGCACCTCCCAATAAGAGTGTTTATATTATGCTCCCAAGAGTAGTGGAAACTTGCAGAAACACAAAATAATAATAACAAAAACCTCACTTTGTGTTGGGTCTTAAATCTGAGTGTTCAATTGATACAATCAATATTAGAAAAAGAAAAAAAATCATCAAAACTACAAAGTGATATCTGATTTCATTGAGGCAACAACTCTCAAACTAAGCTGACATTCTGGTTATATACTTTGATGCTAATCAATCTGTGAAAGTGTTATTTAGGGTTCTTCAAAAAAGCATGTAACTGCAGAGCAATTTCATGGCACTTGTGTTTTGTTATGTATTATTTCTAAAAAATGTTTTAAAATATTAACTATTATTTTGGGTCATGGCACCTTATACTTTTATATTAATATGATAAATATTGCTTCTTTTAACTTATGTATTAATATGTATATTTAGTTGTTGTTTTATAATTCTTTAGAACTTTTTTTAATGATTTATTACAAACTTATTTTATTTTGAATTTTGCTTAATTATTGTAAATTTAGGTTGTGTATTTCATTAACAATTATGGTTATAGGACATGTGGTTTTGCTTTTATCATCTTTATATTTTTGTCACTATTATTATTTTGTTAAATTTATCTTTTATTTCTTCTATTTTTATATAGTTATTACTCTTTAAATCTTCTATAGTATTTTTATCAAATATACAGTTTATCATTCTCTTAGTTATCTTTCAGATAATCATATTTTTCTAATTTTTAGTTGAATAAATTGCAATGTCTTTATTTCAAATCACCTTACAACCTACTGATCATATGAGACAATGTAATGAGAATACTTTTGTTTTATCTGTCCACTTTTTCTATTCAATTCTCAGTCTTTGTGAGTAAATTAAGACATTCAGATAATTACTTTATTATGTCATATTTATTTATTGTATATTTTCTCTTAATAACTTTCATGCTTTTAATTTAATTTTATCTTATTATTTTATTTTTTAAAATATTTTATTTTAAAGATGTGGGGTACAATTTAGGATTAGGTATATAAGTGGACATTGTACAGGCAAAGTGTGGGCCTCCCTTTGATCCCCACTTTGCCTGATTTGAAATCAGGTACACTTTTTGATGTTAGGCTTCCAACCCCCCCACCCCAGTAGTATCCTGCTACTGTCAATCCCTTTCTTATAGTATTATGGTAAATGTTCAGGGTCTGCTTATGAGTGAGAGCATGTGGTACTCAGTTCTTTGTTTCTGATAGACTCTAAATCCATCCAAGTTGTAGCAAAGTCAACACGTTTGTCCTTCTTCATGGCTGTGTAATATTCCATCATGTATACGTACCACATTTTTTATCTATCATGATTGGTTCCATGTTTTTGCTATTGTGAATAGTGCTGCAATAAGCATGTGTATGCACATATCTTTTTGGTAAAATGATTTGAGTGTCTCCGGTCATATTTCCAGTACAGGGGTTGCTGGGTCATATGGAAAGACAATTAATAGTTATTTTTGGAATCATCACAATGTTTTCCATAGAGGTTGAACTAGTTTGTATTTCCACCAGCAGTGTAGAAGCATTCCCTTTTCTCCGCATCCTGGCTAGCATCTGTTGTTGTTTGTTTTATTAATGATGGTCATTGTTACTGAGTTTAGGTGGTATCTCAATGTGGTTTTGATTTGCATTTCTCTGATAATTAGTAAGGCCGAGCACTTTTTCATGGGTCTGTTGGCTGCCCATATATCTTCTTTTGAGAAGTGTCTATTCATGTCTTTTGCCCACTTTTGAATGGGGCTGTTTTTTGGTTTTTTTTTTTTTTTCCCTTTCGGCACATTTGAGTTCCTTGTAGATCCTGGATTGTCAGACCTTTGTCAGATAAAGAGTAGGCAAATATTTTTTTTCCCATTCTGTGGGCTGTCTCCTCTTTTTCTTGATGGTTTCTTTTGTTTTGTAGAAGCTTTTCAGTTTAATGAGGTCCCATTTGTCTATCTTATCTTTTATGGCATGGACACCTGGGGCTTTGATCAGAAATTGGTTGCCTACTCCGATTTCTGTAAGGATGTCTCCCGAGTTTTCTAAGATTCTTATAGTTTGGGATTTAATGTTTAGGTCTTTGAATGATTTAGAGTTGATTTTTGTGTCTGATAGTTAGGGGTCCTGTTTTAATCTTCTGCATGTAGTCAACCAGTTTTCCCAGTATCATATATTGAATAAGTTCTCCTCTCCCCAGTGGTTGTTGATGGAAACTTTGTTGAAGATGAGTTGGTTGAGAAATTGAGGTTTTGCTTCCGGAATCTCTATCCAGTTCCATGGCCCATATGCCTGTGCTTGTACCAATACCAGGCTGTTTTGATTATTGTAACATTATGGCAAAGTTCCAGATTTCTAATTTTAGATACAACTTTAAAATAATCATTAGTTGGCTTTAATATTTCTAAGAATTTCTTTTTAAAAGTTTTTTTTTTTGAAAGCAGGATTTATTGAGAGGACAGAAAAGCTCCCACAGTAGGAGAGGAACTGAAGGGGTTGCCTTATAAAGGCTTTTAAATGATTAAATAATCTTTATTTAACAGAAAAGACATTTCAAATACTTTAAGTCTGATAATATATTTCATTTGTTTTATGAGATGTAAATTTTGAAAAATAATTTATAAAATTTTAAAATATTAAATATGTATTTGAAAAATACTATAGATATGTTTTTTCTATTCTACTATTTAGTATTTCATTCTACATAATCAATATCAACATTATTTTATTCCTCTTTAAAACTATTTTTTGTTTTGATTTTATAGTTTTATTTGCTTAGACTTGCTAAAAATGTTTGGCAAACTCAAGCACTACACAAGTTATTATTTATTTCAGGCAAATGTTATAATATTGTAATTTTTATCATCTGTGCCAGCTTCTTTCTGTTTCATTTATTCAATAGTCTATTTCTGAGAAACCAGTTATCTACATGTTTACTTTCTACTTACCTTTCTAATTTTAATAACTATTATCCTTTATTGTTTTATCTCTGTATTTATTAATTCTCCATACTCTAAGAATCTCCTAGTATTTTCTACAATACAAACATAATTTGCTACTTTTAGTCTTTTGTATTTTCCAAGTTAAATTTAAATCTGTGTTGTTTTAGATACTCTGAATACTTAAAACTGACAACATGTGGCACTTTAAAAAAAAAATCTTTATGTGATGATATCCATTTCATTTACATATCTCAGGGTTTTAAGCTCCAGTTTTATAAAGATCGTATACTATGGAAGATGTGAAAAATTCTAAAAAAAATTTTGTTTTCTGTAGTCCATTATTTTCAATGATATTGTTTACTTGAGTCTTTAAAATGCCATACTTTCTGTTTTAATTATGATATTTGAACTTCCATTTTGCCTTTTTATTCTTTCTCATATAGAGGACAACATCAGTTACCATGACAATTGTAAATAGACATGGTTGATAATTATACTTGATTATATACTTGGTCTAATTGTGCAGATATCATATGCTCTTTTCAGACATTTATTTCAACTTCTATTGGAATTATACAAGTTACTTTTCTACTGCAGAAGAGGTAGTGTCATTCTCTTTATTCATGTTCTAAATTATCGAATCATTCCCGTGTAGTGGATGCAAAACAACCTTATGGAATATTACTAGAAATTTCTCCTTTCTCCATAAAAGTTTAAAACGCTATATTGTTAAAATTCCATATATCATTATAACCAATGTATTTATTTATCTGTTTTTATTCCTTATTAATTATTTTTAGGAACAAAAAAGTAAATTGACCTAAAAAACTAAAAATATACTTGCAGATATTTGTTGAAAAGGTTATATTGATACAGTGCTCCAGATTTTGTCGATTGTCACAATATTTCTGGAAGAATATTTGGCAGACTGCAACAAGACTAATACAACATACTAAAGGCTATTTGAACTGATAAAATTAAATTTTGAAATTGTGACAAGGGAATAATTAGAGATATTCAGAAAGCTATAAGACCATATATATATACTTAGTATTATTTATATCAGTAAGATTTTTTTATTGAATTTAAATATTTAAAACAAAGATTTTATAATACTATGCACAAAATGAAATAACTGTATTTATGGAATTATAAATAATACCCTTGAAAATATTTTTATAAATAAGATTTATGTACATGGCAAAATATTCGCAAGTTAATGTTAAATGCAATAAGAGGTTAGATTAAAATAATAAAACAAGCTGAGCACAATGGCTCATGCTTTTAATCCCAGCACTTTGGAAAGTGGAGACAAGAGGATTGCCTGAGTCAAGGGTCTGAAACCAGCCTGGGCAACTTGGTGAGACTTTGTCTATACAATAAAATAAAAAAAATTAGCCGGGTATGTGCCAGGTACTAGGAAGGCTAAAGCAGAACATTGCCTGAGCCCATCAAGTGAGTGACAGACTGAGACACCAATTCAAAAAAAAAAAAAAAAAGGAAGCAAAACAAGGAATTGGAGATAAGTGATATTTTTGTTTTATATTCTGTAGGATTATCTATGTTTTCTGCAATAAGTGGAGATGAATTATTTTTATTTTGTGAAAATTATGATACAATTGCTAAAACAATTACTTGGAATTAAGTGTGTTTCTAATTTTACTTGTACATTTTTTTCTTAATTTATTAAGAGTACATAGTGAAGAGAATGTTAATCCAATATGCTCTTTTTGTGCATTGTTAACTATGGACCTTATTTGTCTTCTCATCTTACATGGAGTGCTACAATAAGACTACTAAAATACAACAGCAGTGATCAGTTTGTGTATTATGGTTTGACCAATATAAATTAAATAAAATTAATTGTGTTAAATATTTTTGTGTAGTTGCCAGTGGAGAATGTAATGAACAACTGAAAATGTGCATATGCAATAGTTGTGTGTGTGTTTGACTATAAATAAAATATTTCCTAATGGCCAGGTGGCACACATCTATAATTCCCGCACTTTTGGAGCCCAAGACGGAAGGATTGCTTGAGCTCTGGCACTCGAGACCAGCCTGGGCAACATAGTGAGACCTTATGTCTACAAAAATACAGACATTAGCTGGGTGTGATGGCATGCATCTGTAATCTTGTTACTCAGGAGACTAAGGAAGAAGTATTGCCTAAGCACAGGAGGTAGAGGCTGCAGTGAACTGTGATTGTGTCACTGCTCTCCAGCCAGGGTTACAAAGTAAGACCCTGGCTCAAAAAAAAAAAAAAAAAATTAGAGACATAAATGTGATCCAACATTTGATGTTTTACTATATCATATTTTCTGTTCATTAGAATTGTTTTATTACCTGTTCAATGAATTCTTATAATCAAAAAATAAATATTAGTTAAACCTACTATTTGAGTTCCTGGGGAGATTATATAGGTCAAAAAGATTATATACTTAAAAAAAAAAAAAGCAACACTGACAACACTAATACTTTATTCAGAAATGTATATTTTCAATACAAAATTGTAATATTCAAAATAGATTGTGGGGCAACCCTCTCGGGTCCCCTCCCACTGTGAAAGCTTTTCTGTCCTTTCAATAAATCCTGCTTTCTCAACTTAAAAAAAAAAAATAGTGCTTTATAAAATGCGTTAGTATGTGAGTACTTAAATATGTATATTTGACAATGTTTTCAAAAATAATTTTGTATTCAAACCTGCTAATAAACATGCATGGTGGATTTTAGATTTCTGACACTGAAATGCAGATAATATTTAATGTAAATTATATACATATATCTATATATAAAGCACAGATACTGATCAAGTCTATAGCTGATAAAAATATGTCTTTTAAATGTAGATGTTTTAAAAATTTGTTGGATAGTATGTCATGGTGGAAGGTTTTGTGTGTATATTTACATTATTTTAAAATTAAACAACTAAACAGAAATAGTAAGTTTAGGAGAACTATTCATCATTTGCTGTCAACTTATTTTGTTATAAATGTCATGTTTATTTTTATTTTTTCACACTCTCAAGGTACTAAATAGCACATCTGTTATCTAAATATTTTTACTGAAGTGCTACAAAAATTAAAATTGTTTCTACTCATGGACACTAAAATATCACCTGTTTTGGGTTAGTTAATTGAACTAGTAATTATTCTTGGACATGTGGGTTGGTTGTTTTCTGCCTGAAATAATTATCCAATGAAGCTTAAGCTAGGGTTATTAGCAGGCAGCTAACATTTGGGGTGTTGGTGAGAAAACTGTACATAACACTTCTGTGTCTGCTGCCAGATGGAAAAACAGATGGGCGTGTAATACATACAAAACTAACTACATGATCTCAAATCTGTTCAGTACCCATTATCAACAAGGTCAAGGTTTTTGAAAATCAAATTTTTCCAACCAACAGATTACCAAAAATTAGCTAAGAACAGACTTCCAGTTATAGGTCTATATTTTTACCAGCAAATTATATTTGAAGCAAATAGTACATTTGTTGTGTTTTACTAAAATGTATAGTGATGCTAATTTTTATAAATTTCTATGACTAAATAATCAAGAGTTACGAACAAAAAGAGTCTACTTGGTGTTAGTGTTAAAAAATTAAATGTAGCACAATTATTTCTCAAAAATGTGGTATGTAGGGATATTTTTGAAGACAGACATTTGTCCCATTTGGGCCTGCAGCTGTATGTTTATGAGAGAGTGTGTGTGTGTGTCATGTATGTGATTTAGTATAATTATTACAGTCTGCTATAGACATGGAAGTTCAAATTTTTGTCAACATATTTGTTTAATATACTCTTTGGGATTTTTATTCTTAATTACATCAATTTGTATGAAAACATTTCTTGATGTTTATTATTAATATGAAACATAGCTATCCAGTTTTACTTAATCAAGTGCATTTTTTCAGATACTCCCTAGTTATGCATCAGGCTTTCCTCTGATGTTTGCCATTACAAAGAAATAAACTACAAAAGAAAGTGTTCATGTCACTAACCTAAAATGAAGTTAATTATAATGCTCATGAAATAATACTCAGAAATACATTTACATTCCCAATAATACCTGCTGACATATTTTCTAAGAATTTTCATGCTGTTGCTGACATTTGTCAAATACAGCTATTGAATTATATTTTACAACAAATAATTTAATTGTTCAAAGTTTGACTTATTAAATTGAAAAATGGTAAAAGAGAACAATTGAGATTAATGTCATAAATATATACAATGAACATAAATCAATTCAAATAATAGTTTGATCAACTTTATGCAATTATGCATAAGAAAAAGTTCAAATAGGTAAATTAAGGTCTTTAAAAATATGAGATTTAATTTTGCAGTGGTGATCCGTTAGTCATAGTTTCTAAGAAAAGGTATAATACTTTAAAGAGACTTGATTACTACCTTAAGAGTTATTTACAGATGGGCTTAAAAATTGCAACAATTTTCTGCCGGTATGTGTCAACCAAAGCACACTATTACATAATAAGACTAGATGTAAAACAAGAGTATTTTAATTTGGCAATGCAAGGAGATATTTTAATTTGCTGCTTCTGTCATGTGCTGTATATATACAAAAAAAATTAAGACGTTTTATTCTCTTTACCACTAGAATTTCAAAGTTTAGAACTTTTAGGTTTAGTTATAGTATGTAAAGAGTTTGAAAAAAATACAAAAAAATAATCTGGACAAATTGAAAATCATTATTTTTCTTGGACTAATCAAATAACTAAACTTTCAAGGCAAAGCACAACTCTAGAATCTGAAGAGACAAATTCAGAGTTATATCCAAGATTTGCTTACCTGGAGTAGTGTTGCTAGAGCCATATTCTGGTAGGAACAAATTCCACATGGTTAATTGCTGGAGTTGAATGTGGTCTGTTATGAGATTAAGTAATCTTATGCTAAACCACCAAACTTGTATGAGTTTTACGTTCAGAAGTTACATCACTTTCTTTCTTTTTTTTAAGATAATAGATTTTATTAGATCCTTTTTTAGAATTAAGAAGTATTAGCCTCTGAGATTTTTGAGAATTAAAACTTAGCTGGCTATTACTTAGCCTGGGTGGTGGCATCACTCAGGTATGGCATCTTCATGTCCAAAAACCAAAGGTCTAGTCCTGGTTCTCCCACTAACGGGCTTTGTGACCTTGAGCAAATTATTCCACTTCTTTGTGACTCAGTTTCCTCATAATTCAAAAAAAGGAAATAGTTGGTCTTGAGTGTCCCTGAGGATTAGTGTGTGGAGCTAGAACATGCACCAAGAAAGATTGTGGAACATCAGAGAGCAATAGGACCCAATAATGTTGAGTCAGATAAAGGAAGAGACAGCGAGCACTGAATAGAGGAGCAACTGTAGAAATGGTGGAACTAAACATGGACTGAATTGAGAGGAAAAAAAAAATGTAAACTTCCCAATGAGAACACCATGTCCCATGTCCCAGGCAAAAAGATTCAGTAAGAGCCAGAAACATTTAGCAAGTGTGACAAGACGATATCTGAGAAAGATTTTCTTACAACTCTGGCAAGTGGAGCAAAGAGTGACTTCTGGAATATGCCCAGAGCCTTTTCCATAAACAAAGGTCCACTCTCCAGGGGGAAAAAAAAAGGGAAAAAAAAAAAAAGGAAAAAAAGACTTTACCAAAGCTTAAATAGGCTCAGTGATGATTTCTCCCACTCCAAGCCTCCATTGTTTTCTTCTCTTATGTGAATAAAGACAAAATTAAGAACCTCTGTGAAGATCAGAGGCCAAAGAAACAAACCCACTAAGTGACTGAGATTTAATCATAAGATTATTGAATATTTCTCCTTTATTACATACTCTGCTAACAACATTGATAGGGTTTCACTGTAATGATAGTGGATTATGGGTGAAATGCCTGCAAGATGTAGACTTCCTCTGGGAAGAAATGCACAGAGAAGCCTAATGTCAAGAAGGAGGATTAAACAAAAACACTGGAGGAAGTATTTAGCATCTACAGTTATAGCAACCATTGAACAAAGTCAAATTTTGACCAAAAAAACCAAAAACCAAAAAATTTTTGTAGAGCTCTCACAAAAGCTTTTTCCCCCAATTGTTCTTACTTAATATTATGTGTCTAGCTTTCAACAAAAAATTATCAGAAATATAAAAAAGCAAGGACAAAGGGAATATGAAGTTGCAAAACAAGTATCAGGACCAGACTCAGATATGAGACAGATGTTGAAATTACTATGTAGGGAATCTACAATACCTATGGCAATATGTTAAGTACTCTAATGGATAAAGTATACAATATGTAAGAACAGATAGGCAATATAAGCAGAGAGACAAAAATTCTAAGAAAGACTCAAAAAGAAATACTGGAAGCTAAAAACATTATTTAACAAACATGAAGAGTGGTTTTGATAAACTCAAAAATAGATGTGACACTGCTGAAGAAAAAAAAAATCATTGAGCTTGAAGTAGGTCAATAAAAACTTCCTATTCTAACATACAAAGAGGAAAAAAAACTACAGAAAGTATCATCCAAGAACTTCAGAAAAATTTCAAAAGATGTAACAGACTTCTAATTAGAATACCAGAAAGATAACAAAGAAAAAAGGGGAAAAATGCATACTTTAAATAATAATATCTGACAGCATTTAAAAATTAATAACACACTAACTCACATATACAGAAAGCTTAAAGATTACCAATCAACTTTAAAAATCAAGCACATAAACAAACAAAAAATATGTATAGACACATAGCATTCTAACTATAGAAAATAGGAGTTTATTTTTCTTACTTTCCTCTGCCATCAAAACAAAATAGTTATTAGTTTAAAATAATCTGTTTTAATTATAAGAAGTTATTTGTAAACCCCATGATAATCAAAACAAAGAATCCTATAATAGATAGACTGAAAATAAGTAGCACAGAATCAAAATGTACCATAAAGAGTTAGTAAACCACAAAGAAGACAATAAAAGGGAAAAACTGAAAAAAGCTAAGTAACAAAATGAAAATAGCAATCCTTACCTATCAATAATAACCTTGAATATAAATGAAGTAAATTTTCCCATTAAAAGAGTGGATGACCAAATAAAAAGACAAGACTCAACTTTTTGCTGTCTAAAAGTACTCACTTCACTTATGAAGAAACACAGTCTGAAAGTTAAGGGATGGAAAAATATATTCCATGCAAATGGAAACCAAAAAAAGAGCAGGAGTACATATATTTGTATCAGATAAAATTGAATTTAAATACACACTCACTTGAGCTTTGCTCACTTTTGTTCTGAGAGAGAGAAAGCAAGAGCAAGAGAGTAAGAGACTGAGAGAAGAAGATACATATGTACTTTACATGAAAAATCATTTTTTAAAAGACCATAATATAATAATAAAGGAGTCAGTACAGCAAGGTATATAACAATTATAAATATATTCCCATCCAACAGATGTGTAAGACAAATATACATAGACTTATAGGGAGAGATTGACCAAAATATAATAATAGTAGCGGACTTCAGCATACCACTTTCAGCAATAGACAGATCATCCAGACAGAAAATAAATGAAGAAACATTGGAGTTAAGCTTTATTTTAAACCAAATGGACCTAGCATATATTTCCAAAATATTCCATACAACTGCTAAAGAACACACATTTTTCATAACACCGCATTGAACATTCTGCAGGATAAAACATATGAAAGTCACTTAAAATAAATCTTAATAGTTTTTTTAAAAATTGAAATTATATCAAGTATCTTTTCTGACCACAATAAAATAAACTGTAAACTAATAACAGAAGAAATTTTGGAAACAGTACAAATAACAATTTTGAATAACAATTAGGTCAATGAAGGATTTCAAAAGCAAATATAAAACTTTTCAAGAAAAATGAAAGTTGAAATATAATACCAAAACATTTAAGGTACAGTATTAGTTCTAAAAGGGAAGATTATAGAAATAAATACCTACATCAAAAAAGTAGAAAGACTTAACTTGATGCACCTCAAGGAACTAGAAAAACAAAAACAAAATTCAAAATGAGTAAAAGGAAAGAAAGAATAAATGTTAGAAAATAACAAAAGACAAAATTGAGACTACATAAATAGAAAAGATAAATCAAAGTTAACTTTTTGAACAGATAAACAAAATCAAGAAAACTTTTGCTGGAATTGATGAAGAAAAAAGAGATCTAAATAAATAAAATTAGAGATTAAAAAGATACATTACAATTGATATCACATAAATACAAAGATCAAATGATACTATTATGAACAGCTATATGTCAACAAATTGTAAAAACCAGAAAAAAAAAATTTCTTAAAATGTATAACCTACTAATATAGAGCCTTGTTAAAATAAAAAATCTGAACAAATCAATAAAGAGTAATAAGATCAAAGCAGTTTAAAAGTTTAATATAAAAAAAACAGGGAGTAGTGTCAGGAGTGATTGACTTCACTTCAAAATTCTGTCACAATTTAAAAATAACTAATATCAATTTTACTCAAACTATTTCAAAAAATTCAAGAGGAGGAAACATTTCCTTATTCTATGAGACCAGCATTACTCTGATGCCAAAACCAGAGAGGGACACAACAAAAAGAAAACTACAGACCAATATTCCTGATGAGCATAGAAGCAAAATTCTTCAACAAAATACTAACAAACTAATGTAACAACATATTAAAAAGTACATTCACCGCCAGGCTTGGTGCCTCAGCCTGTAATCCAAGTGCTTTGGGAGGCCGAGGTGAGTGGATTGCCTGAGCCTGTGGGTTCGAGACCCACCTGGGCAAATTGGCGAGACCTCATCTCTACAATAAATCAAAAATTAGCTGGGCATGGTAGCGTGTGTTTGTAGTTCCACCTACTTGGAAGGCTGAGCGAAAGGATCGCTGGAGCCTAGCAGGTCGAGGCTGCCATGGCCAGGAGCGGCCACTGCACTCCAGTCTAAGTGACAGAGTCAGACTCCAACTCAAAAAAATAAATTAATTAAATAAAATAAAAAATAAAAAGTGCATTCATCATGATCAAGTAAAATTCTTCCCAGTGATGCAAGGATGGCTCAACTTATACAAAATCAGTAAATGTGATGCATAACACTAACATAATAAAAAAGAAAAACCATATGACTATTTCAATAGGTGCTGAAAACATTTGATAAAACTCAATATATCTTTATGATAAAACCCCCAAACAAACCCAGTGTAGAAGGAATATACCTCAAAACAATAAAGACCATAAATGACAAACCCACAGCTAATAATATACTAAACAGGGAAAAATCAAAAGCCTTTTCTCTAAGATCTGGAACAAGAGAGGGATATCCACTTTCACCACTTTTATTTATCACAGTGCTATATGTCTCAGCCAGAGCAATTAGGCAAGAAAAAGAAATAAAGAATAAGAAAATTTAAAAAGTCAAATTAGCCATGTTCATAGATGACAAAATCCAGTATTTAAAAAACATAAAACCTTCACAAAAAATTTGTCAGAATTGATGAATGAATTTAGTAAATGTCAGATACTGAACAAATACAAAAAAATCAGTAGGATTTTATGCATCAACAGTTATCAATTCAAAAAAAAAATCAAGAAAGCAATGCCATTTAGAATAGCTACAAAATAATAATACAATATCTAACAATAAATCTAACCAAAGAAGTGAAATATCTTTGCGAGAAAAACTATAAAACACTGAAAATGAAGAGGGTGCAAAAAAATAAAAACCTATCCTATACTCATGAAGTAAAAGAATATTGTTAAAATACCTATACAACACAAAATGATCTACAGATTCAATGCAATCCCTACTAAAACACCAATGTCATTTTTCACAGAAATAGGAAAAACAATCCTAAAATTTGTATGGAATTGCAAAAGATACCAAATAGTCAAAACAATCCTGAACAAGAAGAAAGCTGGAGTCATCATATTACAAGACTTCAAATTATAATACAAAGTTGTAGTAACCCAGTCAGCATGATACTGAAATAAAAACAGACCCATAGCCCATAACCCATAGAATATAAAATTCAGAAATAAATACATACATTTACAGACAACTCATTTTCTACAAGGTCACTATGAATGTACATTAAAGAAAGAACAGGATCTTCAATAAATAGTTCTAGAAAAACTCTATATCCATATAGTGAAGAATAAAACTAGACATGTATCTCTCACCAAATAAAAAATCAATTTAAAATGGATTAAAGACGTAAATGTAAGTTCTACAACTAGGAAGTTACTAGGAAGAAACCGGGAAAACACTTCAAAACATTAGTTTGGGCAAATATTTTTTGGGTAAGACCTCAAAAGTATAGGCCACAAAAGCAAAAATAGACAAATGAGATTACTTCAAACTAAAAAACTTATGCACAGCAACATCATGAAGAAAAAAAAATCAACAGCATGAAGGAACAATCTACAGAACGGGATAAAATATTTGCAAACTATTCATCTTACAAGAGATTGATATCCAGAATTTTCAAGGAACTTTAATTTACTAGCAAATAAAACAATCCAATTTCATAATACACACATTATTTGAATAGGTATTTTGTAAAATAAGACAAGCAAATGACCAATGGGTATATTAAAAAGTTCAACATTACTAATTCTCAGGGAAATGCAGCTAAAAAGGTCAATGAGAAATCATCTCATTTAAGTTAGAACGGCTATTATCAAAAAGAAAGAAAATAGAAAACACTAACAGAGATACAGAGAAAGGAGTATGTTTATACACTGTTGAGATTGCAAATTAGTATGGCCACTATGTAAAACAACATGCAGTTTCTTTAAAAACAAAACAATCAAAAGAATAGAACAAAACAAAATAGAACTATTATAAAATTCAACAATCTACACCCGGATATATATCCAAAAGAAAGAAAATCAGCATACTGAAAAGATATCTGTACCCTCATGTTTATTACAATATTCTTTACCATAAGTCAATATAAAGCAGTCTAAGGCCTCATCAGCAGTTGAATGAATAAAGATAATGTGGTATATATAGACAATAGGATACTATTCAGCCATTAAAAAAATGAAATTCTGTCATTTGCAGCAACTTGGATAGAATTAGAGGACATTATTTTTAGAGAAATAAGCCAGACACTGAAAGACAAATATTACATGTTCTCATTTAAATGTGGGAGCTAAAAAATTTATCTCATAAATGTGGAAAGTAAAATAATGGTTACCAGAGAGGCTACAGAGGTTAGAGATAAAGAGAGATTGCTTAATAGATACAAAAATACAGTTACATAGAAGAAATAAGTTCTAGTGTTCAACAACATAGCGGGGTCAGAATAGTTAACAATAATTTATTGTATATTTTTAAATAGCTATAATAAAAGCTATGGGATGCTCTCAAACCAAATAACTGAAAAATGTTTGAATTAATAGATATTCTAGTTACTCTGGTTTAATTATAATACATTGTTACATGTATCAAAATATGACAAGTGCCCCATAAAAATGTACATCTATTATGTATCAACTAAAAACACTGTCCTTCACAAGAAGGACATTAAGACACTTCCAGATAAGCAACAGCTAAAGTCACTGCTACCACTAAGCCTGCCCTGCAAGAAATGCCCAAGGAGTCTTGTAGGCTGAAATGAATTGATGCTAAATAGCAACTAGAAGCCATATAAAGAAATAAAAAATCTCAGAAGAGGTAAATACATGGGCAATTATAAAAGCAGTGTCATTTTAACAATGGCTTGTAACATTAATTTTTGTTTTCTACATGATTTAACAGACAAATTCATTTTTCAAATAATTAATTTAAAGCCTAGTATGATTGTAATTTTTGTTTGTAACCCCACATTCTGTTTTCTACATACTTTAAGTAATTTATGCATCTAAAATATTATTCATTTATGTATGGGGCACACAATATATAAATATGTAATTTTGTGACTTCAAAAACGGAAAGGAGGGGACAGGCAGTTAAGGACAAGAGTAGTTGTGTGTTATTAAAGTTAAGCTTGTGTAAATTCGTTAGTGTTACAACTTTAGGATATTAAATATAATTTCAAATTTATAAATTGCAAGCACAAAGAAATTAGCTCTACAGTATAAACAGAAAAATAAATTTAAATATTTTACTACAAAAATTCAGCTAACCACAAAGAATACAATAATGCAGGAAATAGGAGACATAAAAAAAGATGGACTAAACTCCTTCTTATTGAAAATTATTTCATATGTCAATAGATTAAAGGCTTCAATTCAAAAACAGAGATTGGCAGAATGAATAAAAGATCAGGATTCGACTATATGTTGTCTGAGGCTCACCTTGGATCTAAAGAAACAATGAATTGAATATGAAAGGACAGAAAAAGATGCAAATAATAACCAAAAGAGAGCAAGGGTGACTATACCCGTATCAGACAAAACTGATTTTGTCAAAAGCAAAAAAAAAAAAAAAAAAAGGTTACAAGAGGCAAAGAAGTATGTTGTATGTTAATAAAAGTTTGAATACTACCAGAAGTAACAATTGCAAACATTTATGCACCTAATAACAGACCATCAAATCGATGAAATAAAAGCTAATAGAATTGAATGAAATATTATGATAATAATTGGCAACTTTATACCCCACTGTCCATAACGAACAGAACAACCAGACAGAAGGTAGGTAAGAAAATAGAGAACTCAGCACAATATACTACCCAGATTGAAAGAACATAGAACACTCTATCCAGCAATGGCATACACAGGCTTCACTCTCTCAGGTGCTCTTGAGACATTTTCCAGGATAAACCATAAGTTGCGCCACAATTGTCTCAATAGATTATTAAAGAGAGATATTATTCAAAACATATTCTCTGATCTCAGTGGTATGGAGTTAAAAATCATTAGCAGAAGTATAATAAAAATGAAAAATTCACCAATTTTTAGAAATGACACAAAACAGTGTTAAACAATCAAATAATCAAAGAAGAAATCACAAGAAAAATTAGAAAATACTTAGAAATAAATGAAAACAAAAATATGATATACCAAAACTTATGAGATGCAGCAAAAATAGTGCTAAGGGGAAAACTTATACATACAAATGCTTACATTAAAAGAAAGTTCTCAAACCAACAACTTAATTTTACAACTTAAGAAAGTAGAAAAAGAACAAACATCCGAAAACTCTCAGAAGAATAAACATAATATAATTGAAAAACAATAGAAAACATCTATAGAAGATATCAACATCTTTGAAGATATCAACAATTTGACAAACATTTAGCTAGATGGAATAAAGAAACAAAGAGAAAGAGACACACACACACACATTCATACACACACACACACACACACACACAGAGAGAAAGAGAAGAGAAAAGATTCACATTACTAAAATCAGAAATGAATGTGGAGACATTACTATTTTACAGATATAAAATAATTATAAGAAAATACTATGAACAAGTGTATGCCAACAAATTGGATAGCCTAGATAAAAAGGATATATTCCTAGAAACACGAAAACTACTAAGACTAAATTATGAAGATATAAAAAAAACCCAATAGATCTATAAATTGAAAAAATGATTAATAATAAAAACCTATTACAAGAAAAGCTTTGATCCTAACACATTCACTAAGATCAGTGCTACTCTGCTACGGAAGCCAGATAAGCACACAATAAAAAAACTATAGATCAATATTCCTCATCAACATTGATGAAAAATATCTTCAACAAAGTACCAGCAAACTGAATTCAGCAGCATATCAAATAATTATGCAGCATGACCAAGTGGGATTTATTCCTGAAATGCAAGGATGTTTCAGCATACAAAATCCATCAATGCAAAACACAACATTAACAGAATGAGAAGAAAAACCCACATAATCAACTCAATTGATGCAGAAAAAGCATTTGACAAAATTTAACACAATTTCATGATAAAAATATTCAACAAGCTAGGAATAAAAGGAAATTATCTCAACATAATAGAAGTTGTATGTGAAGAATCTACAGCAAGCATCATGCTAAAAAATGAAAGACTGAAAGATTTTCCTTTATGATCACGAACAAGGCAAGAATTCCTGCTTTTGCCACTTCTATTCAAGATAGTACTAGAAGTTGTAGTCAGAACAATTAAGTAAGGGAAAGATGTAAACTGCATTCAAACTGGAAAATATAAAATATACTTTCCTTGCAGATGATATAATGTTATATATAGAAATCCCTGAAGATTTCACACAAGAAAAACCTGTTAAATAAAATCAGCAAAGCCGAAGTCTACAGTTTGGGCTTGGTTTTTTTTTTTAAGGAATTCAGATTATTTTTGTTTTCATTAAAAGCAGAAGGCAGGCAACTCCTTTGGGTCCCCTCCCATTGTGGGAGCTTTTCTGTCCTCTCAATAAATCCTGCCTTCTTACCTTAAAAAAAAAAAAAGCAGAAGAAGCCAAAACTAAACCATAACAAGATTGCCACATTTAGAATACTATAAAATAGAAAACTTTTTTTTTTTAATTTCAAAGATGTGGGGTACAATTCAGGGTTAGATGCATAAGTGGCAATTGTACAGGTAAAGTTTGTTGGGCCTTCCTTCGGTTTCCATTTCACCTGATTTGAAATTGGGTACCCTTATTGATGTAGAAGTATACAAAGTTAATAGAAAAATAATATACATATCTATACACTAACAATGAACAACTTGAAAAAGAAATTATGAAAACATTTTTATTTACAGTAGCATCAAAAAATAAAATACTCAGTAATTAACCAAGGAAGTGAAACAAATCTCCAATGAAAATGAGAAAATATTGCTGAAAGAAATTAAAGACAAATATATGAAAACACATTTCTTGTTCATGGATTGGAAGAGTTAATATTGTTAAGATGTCACTACTATCTAAAGCAACCTACAGATTTAAGGCAATCCCTATCTGAATCTCAAAATATGGAATCTCAAAGAATCCCAAAAGATCAAACAAGCTTGAAAAAGAGAAACAAAGTGGAAGACTCCTACTTCCTGGTTTCAAAGCTTACTACAAAGCAGCAATAATAACAACAATTCAGCACTACCATAAAGACAGACATATGCCAAGGAAATAAAATAGAGAATACACATTAATAAAATTGAGATTCTACCAATTCACATTACATGGTCAAAAAGGGCAATATTTTTCAACAAATGGTGCAGGAAAAACTGGAGGTCCACATTCAAAGGAACAAAACTGGACCCTTACTTAATACCATATACAAAAATTAACTCAAAATGGGTTATAAAATTTCTTAGCAGAAAACATAGAGCAAATCCTCAGGACATTGGTTTTGGCCATGATTTTTGGCATATAACAGCAAAGGAATAGGCAACAAAAGAAAAGTAGACAAATTGTACATTTATTCAATTTTTTAAAAATGTGTGTAGCAAAAAACCCTATCAAGAGAGTGAAAAAACAACTGCAGAGTGGAAGAAAATATTCTTAAGTTATGTGTCCAAGAGGTTATTATTCAAAATATATAGAGAATTCCTAAATCTCAACAACAAAAAGCAGCAATTCAAAACTGGGCAAAAATTTAAATATGCATATTCCTATATAAGATATACAAATGGCCAGTAAGCACATGAAGGGATGCTTAGCATCACTAATCATTAGGAAAATACAAATCAAACCTACATTGAGATACCACTTCAATCCATTAGAATAGCTACCATAAAAAAATAAGCAACCAGAAAATAACGTGTTGACATGGACATAGAGAGATTTACACTTTTGTACCTGTTGGTGGGAATGTCAAGTGGTACAGCCACTGTGAAAAATAGTATGTACTTTACCCCAAATTAAAAAAGTTAACAATACATTTCAGCAATCCCACTTCTGGGTATATACCGAAAAGAATGGACATCGGGATATTTAAGAGATATTTGTACACCTGTGTTCATAACCACATTATTCACAATAGCTAAAATGTGGAAACAATTCAAATATTTTTGATGGATGACAACATACAAAATGTAGTATATGCATACAATTCAGCCTTCAAAAGGAAGGAAATTCCAACATAAGCTATAACAGGCATAATCTTTGAGGATATTATGCTATGTGAAATAAGTCAGACACAAAAAGACAAATACTTATTTGAGGTAGTAAAAATCATACAGACCAAATAGAATGGTGGTTTCCAGAGGTTTGGGGGAGAGTGTAATGGGAGGTTATTGTTTAATGGGTGGAAAGTTGCATTTTATGAGATGAAAAAAGATATGGAGATGGATTGTACAACATTATAAATATATTTAATTCTACTGAACCGTTCAGTCAAAAATGATTAAGATGGCAAATTTTATGTTACATGTATTTTACAACAATAAAAACATTAGAATTAAAAAAGGAGGCAAATAACCCACTTCATTTGCCTCATGTTACAAAATTTCTCAGCATTCCCAACCTGAGTGGTGCTATTTAACCATTTCAAACCCACATATATGGGCTTGCACACAGCGTACAGCATCTTGAATTGTAGTTAGCACTGTAAATACTGTGTGTGTTTATAAACTCTGTAAACTGTGAAGAGTTAGTTGAACAAATGGTGGTTATGTTATTCTTCTGTGTGTTATGTCGTGAGCTTCTCTGCTTCACCAATGAGTACACTGCACAACTGCCTGAAGGGTTTTGAATAATAATTTTTTTGGTGTATACATACCATTAGTAGAGTATGATGAGATAAGTAAGAGTCCAGGAGAATGCTCAATGCCCTGAGAATTGCTAAATGCTTTCGTTTTTTGAGTGTTTAACTATGTGCCAGGAATTTTCCTAATGACATCATCTATTCTCATAGAGGTCCCTTGGTATAAGTATTATTATTATCAGGATCATCCTAGGGATGAAAAAACGGAACCAAAGAATCTTAAAGACAATGCCCAGACTATATCTGAAATAAATGATAGAGCTGAGATTGGAGCAGACCCTCCAGCTCTATAGCCAAATTGTCTTATCCACTATGTCTTCATGCTCTTTTAGAAGAGAGCTCTGCAAACACAAATATCAGATTTGAAAAACAAGTGGATAATTTCTAGTGTCAAACACCCATATTTTACTAATGATAATATGAAACACAGAGCAAATTCAAATTACTTCTATCATCCTGAGTGGTGATAAGAGCTCAGTGGGTTGGAATTCCAGTTCCGCCACTTAAGAGCTGTGGGTCTTGAGAATATCACTGAGCTTCTCTGAGCAATAATTTGTTGCATAAATGAAGACTCCCTTGAAATCTTGGAAAGTTTGTATGTCACTGAAATCCTGTTGCCATACTTTGAGTTGTTGTACACAAGAATTCAATAAGTGTGTCACAAAGTATATGTTCAATAAATGATGAAATTTTTATTTTCAAAAGTATAGATTGTAAATCCTAGACAACCAGTAACGATTTTTGAAAGGAAATATAATTGAAACACTAAGGGAGGAGATAAGATGGAATTATAAAATACTCAATTAAAATACAAGAAGATAGAAAAAGAAGTAAAAATAATGAACAGAAAAGTGACAAAAGTGGTTGAAGTTAATTTAAATATATCAATAATCATTATAATTCACTAATTAAAAACAGATTGTCAAAATTACTTTAAAAACTACAACATCCAACTATATGTTATCTACAAAATCCTGCTTTAAAAATAATCTGATAAGATAAGAAGTGATAGATAAACATATAATATGATAGCACTAATCAAAACAAAGTTGGAATAACTATGTTAATTTCTGACAAAGCAGACATCAGCACAAGGAAAATTACCAATGATAAAGAGGGAACTATATTATAGTAGAGGAGTCATTCCTTCAAAAGGATCTAACAATCCTAAACATATATGAATCTAAAAATAGACCATCCACAAACTAAAACCAGGAGTGATACTGACAGAAATAATAGGAGAAATAGACAAATCCAATATCCAAGACTACAGACTTCAACACCTCTTTTAATTCACAAACAAGGAAAGAGAAAATCAGGAAAGATGTAATTGTCCTGAACAGCATTATCAATTTACATGATCTAAAACAAATATTTTAAAAATACTCTATTCACAAACGGCAGAATATACATTCTTTTGAAGAGTATATGAAACATTCACCAGGTTAGACCACATTCAGGATCATGAACCACACCTTAATAGACTAAAAATGGTAATAAATAAATAAATAAATAATAAATAAATAAATAAATATTATTAGATTAAAATGTAACCAAAGTAAAAATCAAAAGCAGAAAGGTATCTGGAAAATCTTTAAATATTTGAAAAATACACTTCTCAACTACACGGGGGGCAAAAACAGTTTTTAAAAAAAGCTTTAAAATATTTGAACTAAGTTAAAGTACAAATCATGAAATTTTGCTGAATACAAGAAAAGGGAGTGCTTAAAGGGAAATTAATAGCATTAAATGCATATGCGAGAAAACAGGAAAGCTCAAAAATCAGTAAGTGGAGGTTCCAGTTTAGAAAACCAGAGAAAGAAGACTAATATAAGTAAAGAGAAAAAAGTTCAAAAAAGAGAAACAAAATTCAAAAATTAGCATAAATTAAATAAATAGGAAACAAGAAAATAGAGAAAATTTACAGAAGCAACCCTTGGTTCTTTGAAAAGGTTAATGAAATTTATAATCCTCTATCTTGGTGAAACAGAAAAAAAAAGAGAAAACACAAATTATTAATGTTAGAAATAAAAGAAAGGTTACCACTGCCTATAATATGACATTAAGAAGGATAATATAGGAATACAATGAATAAGACTTCTGTTTCCATTGTTATGACCGAGTAAGCAAGAAGAAGCTACCCAGCAAGCTGAGTTTAATTATGAGTTTATTAATGCGTGGGTCAAGAGTAGGCAAATGAAAACTCTTGACAAATTGGTGCAGTTTGTGACAAGCTTTTATAGGTAAAATTTGCAGTATTGACTACATAGCAACTTAGTGACCATAGCAACTATTAACTAACAACTTGGCAACCAAAATGGGAACTTTGATTGTTAGGGAGCTTTGAATAATTTCATGTCTTAGGTATAGCCAGTGCCCAGAAAGTCCCTGGAGTTCTGCCATTAAGATATAGTTTAAGGTAGTTACATAGAGACAAGGAATAAGAATCATTACACAATGGAGCTACCTTGGTTAGGTTACCAATAGAATATAAGAACAAAATATAAAAATGTCAAAACGTAACATTTGATTTCAGTTAACAAAGCATGCAATTACACAGACCTTATGGCTAAGGAGTTCTGAAACAGTCAGCAGGAAACTGTCAGCACAACCTGCCCAAAGGAGACAAAGCTGGGGGTCTGTGGTCATGGGAATGTTACTGTAATCACAGGTAGGCACTAAGGAGTGAATTTTAGGTCAGGCTGGCAACTAAGATGGAAGATTTAAACAAAATGGAGTAAGCTTGTTGAATTCAACTAATCATTTAAGGAAAAAAATAAAGTTAACAATAGAAACAGAGAAAACACTTCCTGATTTATTCCATAAAGCCAGCATTATCCTAATAACAAAACCTATAAAGATCTTGTAACAAAAAAAAAACTACAAACAAGTATCTCTTATGAAAATAAAAGCAAAAATACTCAGTGAAATATTGATAACTCAAATCTATCCATGTATAAAAGTAATTATACACTATGACCAAGTGAGATTTATTGTAGGTACACAGAATAGTTCAGTATATGAATATCAGCTGCTGTATTTTACTACATCAAGGATTAAAGAAAAAATGCCATTTGAATGGAGCAACAGTTGCAAAAAAAATTTTTGGTGAAATCCAATTCCCTGTTAAAATCTCTCAGCAAAGCAGAGATTTGAGAGAAGTCCTACAATTTGATTAAAACAAAAACAAACAAAAAAAACTTAACAAAGACCCAACTAACTTTTTACTTAATATTGAGGAAATAAACACTTTCCTAGTATAGATTAGGGACAAGGGAAGATGACTTCTTTCACTACTTCTGTTCCAAAATATTCTGGAAATCCTTAAGTCATTGAAATAAATGATACATTAATTGGGAAGGAAGATACTAAATTGTTTCTATTCAAAAAATTACATAATTTTCTATTTTACAAAATCCCAAAGAATTGAAAAATAACTCATGTAACTCATAAGCGAGTTTGGGAAGCTTGTAGAACACAGGGTAAATATACAAATGCTAATTGCTTTGTTTTCAGCAACAGACAATTGTAACTGAAATAAGAAATACCATTTGCTATCATACATACAAAATGAAATACTTATGTATCATAAATATAACAAACATATACAGAAACAATATCTGAAAACTTAAAACACTGATTAAAAAATCAGAGAGCCAAATAAATGAACAGATATTTTATATTAAAAGTCATTGATTCACCAGGTTTTTGGCCCCAGATGGGCAACCTTTTCAGGCCTCCTCCCACTCTGGGAGCTTTCCTGTCTTCAATAAATCCTGCTTACTCACTTTCAAAAAAAAAAAACAGTCTGATTGCAAGACTAAACATTATTAAGGTGTTAATTCCCTTACCTGATATGTAGATTCAACTCAATCTCAATGAAGAAAGACCTAATGTCAGCAACACAATACTAAGGACTAACTTAGAAGACTCACAGTGCCAGATTTCAAGAACTGCATAAAGCTACAATTATCAAGGTAGCGTACCATCAGAAAAGAAAACAAATAGATCATTGCAGAATAGAAGGTACAAAAATAGACCCACATAAATAGAGTAAACCCATCTTTCACAAAGGAGCAAGGGCAATTCAATCAATAAATAATAGGATTTTCAACATATGGCACTGGAATAATTGAACGCCTATAGGGTTAAAAAAAAAAATTGACCTAGAAACAGATCTTAAATAAAAATTAGCTCAAAATATGTCATAAAATGCAAAAATATAAAACTTCATTAAGAAACATAGAAGAGGTTAACCCCTTGGATTCCCTACCACTCTGAGAGATTTTCTGTCCTCTCAATAAATCCTGCTTTCTCACACACACACACACACAAAGCTTGTGAAAAAAAAAAAAAAAAAGAAACAGAAGAAAATCTACTTGGCCTTGATCTTGACTTTGTAAGTTGAGTTTCCAAATACAAAAATAGTGCAATCCATGAACAAAAGTTAAAATATTGGATTTCCTAATTTTTTTAAATGACTGCAAAATATGCTAGAAAGAGAATAAAAGATAAACCATAGGCTCGGATATAATAGTTGCAAAGACATATCTAATAAAGAATTTACAGCCAAAGTAAACCAAGAAATTTTAAAACTCAAAAAGAAGAAACAAATAGTCAAATTACAAACACACAAACAGCAACAGGAAAAAATTCTGGACCAATAACACCCTCCAGAAGATCTACAAATGAAAACCAGTCATATGAAAAGAAATGTTCAATATTTTAATTAGAAAACTGCAAATTCTCATGGGCATAAAAATACAGGCATGAAATTGCTAGGTAATAGTGCTACTTCATGTTGACATTTTGAGAAAATGACAAACTATCTTGCTAAGTGATTGTGTGTAATTTTGCCACATTTATTTCAGTACTTGTTATTTTCCCCTTTTGACTTTAGCCATCTTAATGCATGTGAAGTGGTATCCTACTGTTTTGGTTTGCATTTTACTTATGACTGATTCTGTTGTACATCTTTTTAGTATTTTTATCGATCATTTGTCATCATATATTTAGTAAAATGTCTATTCAATTTATTTGCCCATGTTTTAATTTAGTTATGGCTATATTTTAAATTGTAAGTGATATATGTATATTCTGGACACAAATCACTTATCAGTTATGTGACTGGCAAATATTTTCTCTCGTTCTTTTCAATTTATTGATTTTTTTTTGAAACACAAAGGTGTTGAACGTCCATGAAGTCCAATTTATCTATTTTTTTCTTTTGTTGTTTATGATTTTGGTGTGTTGAAGCTAAGAACTATTTCCTAATCCAAGGTTATGAAGATTTACTCCTATGTTTTCTGTGGAGAATTTTATAGTTTTAGTTGTTACATTTCGGTATCTGATCCATTTTGAGTTAATTTTTTAGATTTTTTTCTTTTTTGATGTGAATATCATTTCTCTACCACTATTTTATTTTGAAAATGTTATTTTTTTGCCATTGAATTGGATTGGCACTTTTATCAAAAGTCATTGACCATAACATAAGGATGTGATTCTGTGTTCTCAATTTCATTTCATTGATCTACATATCTGTTCTTAAGTCAGTATCATATTGTCCCGATTACTGTAGCTTTGTAGTAAATTTTGAAACCAGGAATTGCGATTTCTCAAAAGTTGTTTTCTCTTTTGAGATTTTTTTTTTCATTCTGAGTTCCTAAATTTTCATGAGTTTTAAAATAAACTTGTTAATTTCTCCAAAAAAAAAAAGTTAAAAACAAGGTTGGCATTTACAGAGATTGCTTAAATCTGTAAATCAATATGGAGAGTATTTTTATTTTAATAATTTCAAGCCTTACACAAAAGTGAATATGAAGATATTTTTCTACTGTAAATGTTAGGAAAAATGTAAAGATATCTTTCTATTTATCTGTCTTCTTTATTTTTAAATTATATATGTGATTTTCAGACTTCAAAAGTTGATTTTGTTTTGTTTGACTTATTCTTGTTTTATTCTGTTTGATGCTATTGTGAATACAATTATTCTCTTACTTTCATTTTGGAATTTTTCTTTGCTATTGTTCAGAATGATAATTGATTTTTGTATATTGATACTTTATTCTGCAACATTGCTGATATTCATGATAAGTTCTAATGTGTGTATTCCCTTAAAATTTTCCCTATATAGGTTATGTCATCTCCACATAAAGATGGTTTATTTTTTCCTTTCCAAGTTAGATGACTTATATTTCCTTTTCTTGCTAAATTGTGCTGGCTAGACCTTTCAATACAATGTTAAATAGAAGAAAACAATGCATTTTAGCAAATAAATAACTTTTGTCTTGAATGCCTAATGACACATATTTTAATAATTGCAAAGGAGCAATGCCTGCTCATTTTTATTTTGCTATAAAATCCGTAAAAAATATTGCTGAGTATTCACCTTTTTAATACCCTCTGTACTTAAAGGCAGCAGAACAAAACCGGCTTTGCATACTGAAGTGTACAATTCTTAACAAGGGATAACATGTAAAATAAGTTTTACAATGAGATTTGTGGTATAAAAATCATCTTTATGATAATGCTTATATAGATAAAGGCCATCTCTATTAATTCAAATATCCTTACTCAAGTATCTTCTCATATAAATGTATTGAGTATTTGATATTGCCTAGGCTTATCACTTCAGGATCAATATATCAAAACTTATATTACTTGCAATAATACATCAAGATTCCATAGCAAGACTAATCAGTAGTGAAAGAAAATAAATTACCAAGAGCTTGATATTTTATTATAGCTGATGATTTTTCTTAAGTGTTGTAAAACATTGTTATTTTCTTTCCTCCTGTTGGCCATCTATATTCTCCTTGTAAAATTAATTAGAAATTGACTTATCACCCAACTCTAACCCCATGCATGTGTCTTGGATGTTGTTGATTCTAGATGGAAGTGTGCACACGATCTAGGTCCAGTCACAGTATTGTAGCCTCTTGCTCTAAGTTATTGTTTTACATATACAAATTATGCCTAACTAACAATAATTTCAGATTTTATAGTAATAACCAGATAGGAATTTTTTTTCTTCTAGATCTAGAATCAGGGATATAAAAGCTGCTACTAGACATGTGACACCTCAAAGAGCTGATCTGAAAATAAAAAATAATCTCATTGCCATTATTTCCCAAGTTGAAATGCTTAAATTTCCAAGTTCTTGGTGCTATATTGTTGTTTAATTAGCAACTAATAGACTTACAACTATGAGTAAGGAATTCTTTATTTTACAGGAAATGAAGTGTAAGAGTGATCCACAAAACAACCAGACATCTTGGTGAAATGCTTTTAAAAATTCATTTACTTTTTCAATAACTCCTAGTATACTTATTATAACTATATGTTAGCCTATCTTTTAAAAGTGTAAATATAAGAGTGAATAAGATAAATCCCTGGACATTATAGTTTCTATCTCATGGGAGGGGCAACCTATAAGGCCACAAATAAATATATAGAGTTTTTGGTAGTAGGTGTGATGAAGAATAAATAAACACAGAAAAAGATAGAATATGAAATAAGGTTCTATTTCAAATAGAATTATTAGGAATGTTTTTTTTGAGAAGGTAGCACTTGAGCAGAAACTTGAATAAGTAAAGAGAAAGTCATGTAGGTATCTTGAGAAAAACACCCCAGAAACAGGAAAGAACAAATAAAAAAAAGATTGTTTACAAATACTGTTATTTGTTTTATTAATATAATCCAAGTGTTATCAGTTGGAATATTATTATAACAATGTAAAAAGTATATTTTTGCTAAAATTATAATTAATAACTAAATGTATGTAAAATAATGTTTCATCTATATGACAAACATTCATTAATTCAGAAAGTAAGATAAACTTTGACTTAATGTTACTTTGATATTGGGTCTTCATGATCCATTCAAAAGGAAGGCTGCTATTGGAGGTGTGGGAGGATTTACATATATATGAGGGAGGAGCGTGGAGAGGAATGCTTTTTATATGTTACCATTATTACCATTCTTAAAAATTATATATTTTGATTTAGAGTCTGAGATTTATTGCTGTCATCTATATAATACTTAATTGTAAAATACATTTTCCAATGATACATCATCAATAGAATTATACTGTTATATAAGTTGTATATAATATAAACTTTTTAAAAAATTAAAATATACCTATTTTATTTCACTTATATATTATAATTAGTTTTAAAATATCTTTAAAAATATTGGGTGATATAAAAAAATCATGGTATTAAAGTTTCGGATTGATTTTCAGGCAGATATGTTTCAAAAGCACAATTCTAAACAGAACTTTCAGTTCTACTCTTTTTCTATGATGTTACCACTGTGAATACCCCTACAGACCATTTTTTTTTGTATTGAAACACATATTAAAGAGTTTGCATGGTTTCATATTTTTTTAATTAAAATAACTTTGATATATTTTTATGTCAGTATATTTGTCTTCCTCACTCTTTTTAGCAATCACATGTTGTCAATACTTTATGTTTTCTGCCAAGTTTATGGACAAAAATTTCTCTCGTTGTATAATTTTGCATTCGTTATTTGAAAGGTAATTTATAGATTGTTTTTAGTGCAGCCAAAGCGATTCTTTAATATGTCATCAAACCTTGCACTCATCTACCCAATTATTCCATGACTTCTTACATCACTCAGAGTCAAATCCAATACCCTGAATATCACCTACAAGGCCCTAGGATATCTACTCTTCCCTTCCATCCTGTTCTCTCAATTTTCCACTCTCTACTGCTAACCCATTTTTACTACTTTTTCACAGTGGTCCATGCACACTGGTCTTGATGCTCCTCCATTACAAAACTGTACATTTACCTCAGGGATTTGCACCTGTTACTTTTCTATCTGGAAATCACTTCCTTTCTCAAAAAAAAATTTTTCTTTCCTCTCAGGTATATATATAACACATTATTTTAGTTTCTTCAGACATTTGCTCATTTGTCATTGCATTAGAGAGGCCTTATCTACCAATCTCATGTGACCATCCATTGCTGTTGTCTCTTGCCATCTTCTTAACCTGCTTTATTCTTCTACTTGGAAATTTCACTTGGCATATTATATGTTTACTTGTTTATTGATTTTGCATTTTTTCTTGCCAATTATAAGAACATAAACACGTGGATGGGCTGTATGCGTATTTTTTCCCCTGCTCCATCTCTAGCAATAATTTTTTTGTATGAATGACATAATAATAACAATTATCACTTTCTTGTTTATCTTTGAGCACTTTATTGTGGTGTTTAACATTTTCTAATTGATATAGAAGACTTTAGCATGACTTTATTTTTCAAACATGTGCTGAGGAGGGACCAAGTTGTCACTATTTTCTTATTGCTTGAAGAAAAATATATTGAACTTAATAATCCTTATTAATGGCATTTACTATCATCTACAGGTTTTATATAATTCTAGGTTTTATTCTAAATAGGATGTAATGGGAGTAAGTACAGGAGATAACAGAATAAATCTTTGTGATTTATGGGCATGGGCTAACTTAAAATAAATTATGACTCCTTACACTAAATGTTCTTAAATGTTTCATTCCCAGTGGAAGAAGAAATGCAAAGTTAAGATGGAAGGCCAGACATGTCTCCTTGAATTGCAAAAACTGAGGAGACATTTAGCAGTTCTTTCTAGATTTGGTTCAAATGTTATTGGGTTAGAGGTATACAGAGTATGGTTGATTTAAACTCAATTACATTTTGACTTATTTATAATAGCAAATTTGGTAACATTCCTTAGTTTGCAGCATTTGCTAAACTAAAGAATGGAAGTTCAATAATTTATAAACTATCATGTCATATTTGAATTTGGGGGACCCTTATTTATAACTACCTCATACATAAAATAATTTAATAATATGCACACAAGTTTATTTTTAGAGTTTTAATATATGCTTTACTTTGAAAACTCTAAGTTTAGATGAAGACAATTATAAAAGTGATCTGGGAACTGCTGTTATATTGTAATTATTGGACAACGCAATATTCTTCCAATTTATGTTTTCACATTTTTAAGATCTATGAAATAAGGTTGAATCTTATAATGGCTAACATATCATCATATAATTGGCAAGATTTTTATTTCTTATTGGTATATATAAAATTATACATTAAAAAAATCACAAAAATGGTATTTTGCTTATTAGTCTTTGCTTTATATCTGTATCTGGAAATCTACTCATTTCCCCAATGTAATTAAAGGGAAAAAAATAAGGTAAGTAAAATAAAAGGTAAAACAATACATAAAATTTAAAAATTTAAAAGCAGACAGAGGAAAGAAGACCAAAGTGAGGCAACTAGAGTGTGTTTCTCTCATAGATTGGAACAAGATTGAGGTTCCTCAGCATCCAGAGAGGATCTGGGCCAGCAGCATCCCCCACAGCTCATCAAAAAGTTGATAATAAACACATAGTTCAAAGAAGAGGAAAATCCATCGAGCTGGGCTGGAACTAGCTAGACTCCTGCCTGGACAACCACAGATCACTGGCAGCCTCCAGATGCAATGGGAAAGACAAGCTAGGGGAATTCAGGAGTTCTATGCTCCTGTCATGGACTTGGCAGGTTCCCAGAGCCTGCAGGATTCCAGTCCCTTGTTGATGCATAGGCCGCAGCTATTCTCTGCTGAAACCTATGTGGAGAGTTGCAGCCTCAGCCACCATAGCCCAAGAACTCAACCCTTGTGCAGCTGCTTTCTAGTCAGCCAAGGAGGAGACAGGCTCAAGGGCAAACTCTGAAAAAGTTTTATGCTCCTGCTGTGGACTAAGAGAACCCTCTGAGTCTTGCTGGACTCCGGGTCCCCATGAGAAACTGCCTTACCCACATCCATGCTCTGCTGAAACCCATGTGGAGTGGTGCAGCCTCAGTCTTGGGGACTTGTTGCCATAATAACCTCTCACTCCCCATGTAAACTATTCTGTGCCTGCTCTGCATGACAGGGTTCCAGTGGCCTGCGACTCCTTCCTATTCCCCTCTGGGGTGACCAGGAGCATGCATTTGTGGCGTGCTTGGATCCCCTTCCACCTGCACTTCCTTCGAAGGCTCAGAATCGAACTTGGGTAATCCCCAGAGTCTTGCCCTTCACTTAGGTTGATGGGGCACTCCCTTGTAGCAAAATGCCAGGAAAACCCATAGCTAACACCACAACTAACTACCTTTCTCCCACAAGTGTCACCACCTGGTTGGAGGTCAATAGCACAAGCCACCACATTGGATATAATACTTCAGCTTTGGGAAAGTCCTGATCCCAGACCCCAAGTGACACCATTTTCCAAGTCACTCTGGCAAACAAGGACGTGAACCAGTACAAATACAGCACAGGACTTCCACAGTTGGAAATTGAGAAACTCACCACACCAAAGCCATGTATAACTAAAGAAACCTTAGAGTGCCTGAGTCAGCCCCCTACCAACCTCAAATAAGAAAATTTAGTCTACTCAAATAAGAAGGAACCAGAAAAATAATTATGACAATAAGAAAAATCAGAGTTCTCCAACAGCCTCAAAAGACCACACTAACTCTTCAGCAATAAACTGTAACCAAATGAAATCTCTGAAATTTCAGAACAGAATTCTCAGATTGATTATAAAATTGAAAAATGAGCTTCAGGAGAAAATTAAAAAGCAACATAAAGAAATTTTAAAAAATTATTCAGGAAATGGATGAAGAATTCTCCAAAGAGATAAACACCTTAAAAATTAAAAAAAGTTGAAATTCTGGAAATAAAAGAATCATTCAGGGAGTTACAAAATACAGAGGAAAGTTTTAATAGTAAACTAGAATAAGCAGAAAAAAAGGATCTCAGAACTTGAAGACAAGGCATTTGCATTAGCCCAAGCAGACAAAAAGTAAGAAAAAAAAAAAATCAAGAGAATAGAAAAAAATCTCCAAGAAATGTGGGATTACGTAAAATGTTCAAACCTAAGGATCATAGGTCTTCTTGTGGAATAAGAGAAGACAACAAGTTTAAAAAACCTATTTCAGAGAATAATGGAGAAAAACTTTTTTGGTCTTGCCAGAGATTTAAACTTCTAGATGCAAGAAGTCCACAGAACCTCCAGAGGATTCATAGCAAAGAATCATGCCCAAGGCAAATAATCATCCAGATATGCATACTTAATGTGAAGAAAAGAATTTTAAGAGCAGTGAGACAAAGCATCAAATAACTTACAAAGGTAAACCTATCAGACTAGCAATAGACTTCTCAGAAAAAACCCTACAAACCGGAGGGATTGGGTATTCATTTTCAATCTCTTCAAACAGAATAACAATCAGCCAAAGATTTTTATATCCCACAAAACTAAGTTTCATAAATGAAGGAGAAATTAAGTCCTTCATAGACAAGCAAACACCAAAGGAATTTGTCACCACTAAACCAGCTCTATAAGAAGTACTCAAAGGAGTTCTAAATACTGAAAAAAAAGTTGAAATATACCAATAGAATAATACAGGAAATCATGAAGTTCACAGACTTTATGAAACACCAATACAATAGAGAAAATAAGTGAATAAATAAACAGTCAGATAACAACCAGTATGAGGAATGGGATAGTATTTTAAGATCATTATTAACACTGTAGGTAAATGTTCTAAATGTTCCACTGAAAAGGTATAGACTGGAAGAATGAATTAAAAAAAAAAACAATCCAAGTATCTGCTACCTCCAAGAGACACACTTAACACACAAGGACTCCTGTAGACTCAAGGTAAAGAGGTGGGGAAAAATATCCCATGAAAATGGAAAACAAAAATAAGAAGGACTAACCATTCTCATATCAGATAAAGCAGACTTTAACAATAGTAAGAAAAGACAAAGCTAGTTATTATATAATGATAGAAGGATTAACCCAATGAGAAGATATGGCAATATGTACATATCTATCGATCTATCTATCTATCTATATATACCTAACACCACAACCCCAGCTTTATAAAATAAATTCTACTAGACCTAAAAAAATAACATAGACAGCCATACAATAACAGTGGGAGACATCAACACTCCAGTGACAGCAATAAATAGATCATCAAGGCAACAAAAAAACATTGAATTGTGACTGGACACTGGAACAAATGTAACTGACAGATGCCTACAGAAACTTCCAACCCAAAATTACAGAATATGCATTTTTTTCCTTAACACCTGGAACATTTTCTAAGACAGACCATATATAAACCAAAAATCAAGTTTTAATAAAATTTTATAAATTGTAATTGTATCAAGCACCTTCTCAGACCACAGTGGAATAAATCTAGAAATTAACTCCAAGAAGAACTGGGGAATCCAAGCAAAAACATGGAAGTAATACTTCTATGCAAAGAATATAGAGGAAATGGATAAATCATTGGGAACACACAGCCCCCCACCTCGAATTAGGAAGGAGTAGAAACCCCGAACAGACCAATAATAAGACTGAAACAGTAATTAGAAGTCTCCACCCCCCCCCAAAAAAAACCCAGGACTTGAAGGACACACAGTTGAATTCTACCAAATTCTACCAAACCTTCAAAGAGGAACTGCTACCAATCTAACTGAAGTGATTCCACAAGACTGAAGAGGAGGAAGTCTTCCCCAACTCATTCTACAAGGCAAGTATCACTCTGACATGAAAGCTAGCTAAAAAAACAACAAAGATACAAAACTGCAGACCAATATCCCTTATAAACATAGACACAAATATCTTTCAACAAAATATTGACAAACCTAATTCAACAGCATATTAAAAAAAAAAAAATCCACCATGACCAAATCGGTTTTATCCCAGGAATGCAAGGGCGGCACAACATATGCAAGTCAATAAAGGTGACCTACTACATAAACAAAATTAAAAGCAAAATCCATATGATCATTTCAATAGATGCAGAAAAAGCATTTGATGAAATCCAGCATCACTTCATGATAAAAATCCTCAGCAAAATAGGCATAGAGGGAACATTCCTCAAAATAATAAAAGCTACATATGACAAACACACAGTCAATGTCATCCTAAATGGAGAAAAGTTGGACATATTTCCCTTCAGAACTGGAACAGGTCAAGTATACCTTCTTTCATCACTCCTATTCGACATAGTACTGGAAGTCCTGGTCAGAGCAATCAGGTTAAAAAAAAAAATGTATCCAAATTGGAAAAGGAAGAAATCAAACCATTGCTGATCTTATACATACAGAATCCTCCAAAAGACTCCTTGACTTGATAAATGAAATTTGTAAAGTTTTAGCATATAAAATCAACACACATAAACCAGTAGCACTGCCATATGCTAATAGTGACCAAGCTGAGCATCAAATGAAGAACTCAATTCCATTTGCAATAGCAACCATAAAGCTGAAATTACTAGAAATATGCTTAACTAAAGAGGTGAAAAATCTCTACAAAGATAACTATAAAACTCTGATGAAAGAAATTGTAGAGAACACAAACAATGAAGATACATCCCATGCTCATGGATTGAGAGAATCAACATTATTAAAATGACCACATTACCCAAAGTAATCTGCAGATTCTATGCAATCTCTATGAAATTATCAATTTCTTTGTCACAGAATTAGAAAAAACAATCCTAAAATTCATATGGAACCAAAAAAAAAAAAAAAAAAAATCTAGAATAGCCAAAGCAATCCTAAGCAAAAAGAACAAAGTTGAAGACATCACATTACCTGACTACAAATTATGCTACCAGGCTGTAGTAACCAAAATAGTATGGTGCTGGTACAGGAACAGACACATGGACCTATAGAACAGAATAAAAAATTCAGAAATAAACTCAAATACCTACAACCAACTGATGTTTGATGAAGTAGGCAAAAACACACTGGGGAAAGGGTACCCTATCCAACAAATGGTGCTAAGAAAATTGGATAGCAACAAACAGAAAAACGAAACTTGACCTCTATTGATTCCCATATAGAAAAATTAAACTTAAGGTGGATTAAAGACTTAAATGTCGTACCTGGAACCATAAAAATTCTAGAAGAAAATCTAGGAAAAAACTCTTCTGAACATCAGCGTAGGCAAAGAGTTTATGCCTAAAATTCCAAAAGCAAAGGCAACAAAAAATCATAAAAAAATAAATATGTGGAACTTAAACAAAAATCTTCTACACAGCTAAATAATAATAATAATTAACAGAGCAAACAGACATCCTATAGAACGAGAGAAGATAATCTCAAAATATACATTTGATAAAGGACTTATATCTAGAATCTACAAATATTTAGGTTTTTCTTTTTTAAAAATGATGATATTCTCAGAGAAGAAAACTCAGAATGATGGGTGGAATTAAATATGAATTATTATCACATGCACCTATTAAGTAACTGGAAAGCAAATAAAACAAGGCAAATATTTGCATATATCATGATGTTGAAATGACATTAACTGCCATGAGAAAAATAATGACATAACATATCATTGTTAACACTTTTAATCCTGAATGCATAATCAGAAAAATCTAAGATTACCAAAATTCTGTTCTTACCAATCATACCATTGAGTCAGATCCATAAGAGAGATAATGCAAAAAAGAATACAGAGAAAAGTCAAGTAACATCTTAAAATTTTTGCTTAGATTTGAGCAGATAGTTAAAAAAAAAATCTTAGTAGTAGACTGTATTTTTTTAAATAGTGCTAAATAGCTTTAAACGAACAATTTCCCAGGCCCTTCTTATCAGTGAAACACAGAAAAGTCCAAAAATGAGTCTCAGAATACATCCCTTTGCAAAAGAAGTTTTATCCAGTACTTTCACACTACAGTTTGGGCATCCCTAATCTGAAAAATCTAAAAGGTGAAATGTTGATGTTCCAAAATTTAAAACTTTTTGAATATTGATATCATGCTACCAGTGAGAAATTGTACACCTGACATCATGTAACCAGCTGTAATTAAAACACAGATGTGTACAAAGTTTATTTAGCATCTCAAAGGGAAACAGAACCTCCTAGACCTCTTCAGCTGCAATATAACATTTTTTGTGCATGGCCACCTTCTCCCACAAAAGCATAACAAAATGTCACATGTGTAGGCAGGATGTGCTGATGGCAGTTCCTCCATAATGCCTCACATGGGACCAAGAACTACAGGCATTAGTTATTGCATTTCCTTTTTCTTTTCTTTTCTTTTCTTTCTTTTTCTTATTTTCAGATATGTGGTGTAGGGATATTGTTGAAAATTTCAAAGAGACCTGCCTGATATTCATAAGGTAATGCAAATATCCCATAATCCAAAAAAAAAAAAAAAGAAAGAAATACAAAAGCTGAAACATTTCTAGTCCTAAGCATTTCAGATAAGGAACAACCATCCTGCATTAGCAGGAAATCTGGAAAGCAGATACAGTTTTGACTCAAATAAACAAGATAGGTAAGAGAGAGTGTGAGTAGTTTCTAGAATCTCTATTTATTTTTTTAAAATCTGCTATTTTAGATCTACTAATAGATCTACCAATTTCTTTCTCAGTTCTTCTCTTGAACATATTGCCAAATCAGATTAATTCAACATGTAAGACCAAATGTTATCTCCCTTTTAGAAATAAAATTTTAAAAAGACGAAATCTTTGAACTCGATAGAAAGGCAATGGATAAAGAGACATTGTTGAAATCCATCATGGATAGGCCAACAAAACGCTTCATGAGGGAAACTCTTATTGCAGTTATGAGTCTATTTTCCTTACAAAATAAATGTGCATAGATATAGGTTATTTATAACATAGATAAAATGATTCTTAAACTAATAAAGCAGAGAAGAGTTTTATTATGATTTTTAAAATATGCTCTACCTACATAATAAGATACTGATTTGGAAGCTTTCACTGAGGCATTGATAAAATAGATAAATTTATTTTAAGTATAGACAAAGATGCAAATTTTCAAAGGACAATTGTAATATACTTCATGACTCTTATAAATATTTTTTTTCAGGGAAACAAAAGCCCTCATAATGGTATAGTCAATCAAATGTGCCCAGCCTAGATGACACAGAGGCAATATATTAATGGGTCAAGTCAAATCTTTTGTTGTTTCACTTAACTCGCCTCTCTTCACTCTTTTCAATACTGAAAGGATTCAAAATTATCCTTACCAGAATGGGGAAGAGAAGGAGAAACAAAACAAAACAAAACAAACAAAAAAATATCTTGTCTACCATCCATCACTGCAAGTTCCTGCCTGGACTAAGCTTTCTTGGAAAGAAAGAAATTGTAGTTTTTTAAAAAAAATTGTATATTGAAAACCCTTTTTAATTAAACAGTAGTTGACATACTGAATTAAAGCTGTCTTACAATTTAGTGATATTAGAATCTTTCTAATTTTTCTTACAGGATCACAGGTTTTTAAACTAACATTTCTTTTAGGGTTTTGCTATTTTCTATTGTTTTAAATTTAAATTACATATACTTAGAAAAGTAAATTGTATCATATATATTTAAGTGTATGTTTTTAAGTTATTAAATTAAAAAAAACTTCTATGATGTTTTTGACAAATTTGTTTTTTGATATTATATTTATCCTGAGACACATGTAGGAATAAATAGTACCTACTCTGTTTTTTCCCGGGACAAGAAAGTGATCTTTTGGGTACTGAGTTCAGGTCCAAGTACCAGGATATCTCTATCTTTCTAAGCAGGCTCTCAAGTGGAAGTAGATAATTTAATGGCTTATTTTCACAGATTGTGTAAACATTTTTGCTTCTTAACTTTTTAGTACCATAAGCTTTTTTTGTGTGGAGAGCGATACTTGAGTTTCTTGTCCTGTGGGGCCATTTATGTAGAGTTATGTAGCTAATATGGACACATGCTTTCCAGGTACAAGGCAACATTCCACGTATTTAAAATTATTATTATTTAATCTCTCAACTGTAAATGGTAAGTATTGTAATAATAACATATTTTAAAGCTGAGGATACTAATATTCAGAAAGCTTAAGGAACCTGTCCGTGGTCACACAGTTATAAAGCAGCAGAGCTGCACTGTTGGGACAGAGTCCCTTCCAAAGATTGGAAGCAGGAGGTGTGCTTCAGTCATTTTACAAAGCCCTGCAGGCAGCTAGTGGAAGAAGAACAGGAAGGTTTATTGCCAACAGAAAGGAGAACTGGTACCTGGGAAAGTATTTGGGCGGGAGACATCAAGAGTTAAGCCAAGGCAGTGGAGACACAATTGAGAGAGAGTGAAAGAGATGAGGGATGATGAGGAGACCCGATGAGAGCGAGCGAAAATCATTTTTCTGGATTTGAAAAAAAAAATCCTTTTGCCTCTGTTTACTTCTAATGAATCCTTTCTTCTCTGTAGATAAAATACTTCAGGACGTTTCTAAATTCCCCAATGTATGTCCTTATATTAGTTTGAATGATTAGATAAATACAGAATCAAATCTAAAATTCAGAAAGAAAGAAAAAAAAATGAGAAAACTTTTTTGTTATAAAGTCTGTACCAAAACAAGTACTTTGTTTTCAAGGATACTCCTTTATAACCTGTGATCTATGAACTTGTAAGAGGATTGCTTGAGTTTAGGAGTTCAATACCAACCTGGGCGATATATTGAGATCTCATCTCTTAAAAAAAAAAATAGCCAGGTGTGGTAGAGCATACCTTTTGTCCCAGCTATTCAGGATGCTGAGTTGGAAGAATTGCTTGAGCTCAGAAATTGGAGGCTGTGGTGAACTGATTGTGCCACTGTACTCTAGCCTGGGAAAGAGTGAGACCCCTCCACTAAAAAAAAAAAAAAAAAAAAAAAGAAACAAACAAAAAGAAAAAGATAGCTATTATTATATAACTCCTCCCTTGAACCAGCCTTTTGTTTTTGTTTTTGTTTTTGCTTTGGACCCCTCCATATAGCACCATGTTTTCAACTACTTCCACCACAAAATTTTATTGAAAGATTATATTAACATCACATTGTATAATATCATTAACTCAGTAACTGTTGTATGAAGTTAAGGAGTATCATTCAGATAGAAAAAGGTGACACATCATAAATGACACAAAGATAAAATGTATGAGTCACAAAGATTGTACTTTGTGGACCCTGACCTACAAATATCCTGCAGATCTGCACTGAGGCCAAGATTTTGCATTGCTGATAAAAGATCCCAGGTGTGAATGAGTCAGGTAATCTGTGGATCACTATGAAAAGCACTGCTTTTAAATGCTTTTTACCTTCAAAAAAACAAACCCAAAACAAAAACAACAACAAAAAAAACCTGTTGCCCTATTAGTTATTTTCTTTTGCTTTTTCTTTTTTTTTAAATTGAGGGTCTCACTCTGTCGTCCAGGCTAAAGTGCAGTGGCACAATCACAGCTCACTACAGCCTTAGACTCCTGGTCTTGAGCAAACTTCACGCCTCAGCCTCCCAGGTAGATGGGACACAGGAACACACAACTATACCTGGCTATGTTTAAAAAAATTTTTTTTGTAGAGGCTAGGCCTTGTTATGTTGCCCAGGCTGATTTCAAACTTCTGTTCTCAAGCAATCCTCCCACCTCAGTCTCCCAAAGTTCTGGGATCACAGGTATGAGCCACCACACCCAGCCCTTCTTAGTTATTTCTGTCAGGTATAATAGGATCTCTAAACCCAACAGATCATATACAAATTACCTATATACTATCCAAAAGTAGAACAGGAAACCAATGCACTTTAAAAGAAACTAAAACTAATTTCTTTTCTCTCCCTCCAAAAGTTACCTATCACCTTTCTACTTTCAAGCTAGTCCATGTCCTACAAAGTATTTCTTATTAAAATCACTTCTGTTATAATTTGAAGGTCCTAATTTTTCTACCTAGTTTATTCTTTTTTGTCATAGCAATACTTTTTGCCACAGTATATCCAAGAGATGAGTATATCAATCACAGTCATATTTTAACCCCATTTTTTGTTTTCCAAGAGCAAGTATAAGAAACAAAAAGGAAACACACATGAATTCTAGTGTAATATGGTTTTGCATGAAAAATCTGAAAAACTACAATGATGACCAAAATTTGTGAACATCTTACACCAATACATTAAAGATATTCTGATTTTTCAACATAATGTGGATTCTTTGAAAATTGATTTCTCATCTTCTGTGTAGCTAAATATTTTGAAACTGTGTAATTTTTTCATCATAGAAAATGGAATGTAGAAACATATTGCTTGGCATATTATTCCAATGGGAATTTCATGCAAAAGTAATGCTTTAACAGCAGGCTGGAAAGAAGACTCATTGCCTTGTCAAATGCCAGTTACAAAATTAGACACAGCCTTAAAGGGAATAAATGGAGGATTAAAATGTTTTTGAAGCTGCTCATTTGTCTAAACTTTATTAAAATTTCTATAAAAGGGTAATGATATTGATCGATATATTGTCAAATATTCAGAACTAAAGCAAGGTGAGTGAAAGAATGATAAATTATTTTATCTTAAAAATTAACTTTACTGATGGCTAATGCTATCTGAACAGTATTTAGATGAATTAAACAGATGTTACACCTCTATTTTTTAAAAAAAGACATTTGTATCAAATCAAAATACACAAAGGTAAGCCTTAGAAAAATGTGTGAAAATGTGAAACCATCAACCATAGCAGGGAGAGGTATTATTAACAAAATATAATTTAATCTAAAATACAATGTATGTCTTTATAACATATCAATATACAATGTTTGCATGTATTTACCTCGGCGACTAACTTAGGTTACAAATTATAAATGATTATATTATTTTGCTTTTATTTTAACGTCTGAGTCAATTCTGATTCCGGAGTGACACACTTCTGGGTTCTTCCATGGGAGAACCATGGTAGTTGGGATAGTGCCTTCATACGGTTAGGCTGATAGAGCTACGTTTACTCTTGATGGATTTCACTTTAAAAATAGACTTATATATGCTTTTTACTTCTTTTTATAATCAATGTGTTCTAGCATGGATTTTGTATGTGTGAATATATCATTATACTCAAGAACAAGTGACCAGACAACACATACACCAGAACTTCTGGTGCATTTATTTAAAAATCTCATAGACTAAAAAGCAGAAGATGAATGCGCTTGTTCCCAGTTGCCCAACGCATTTGGGGGATTTCAAAGAGCTGTCTGTGAGGTCTTTAAGCAACATGTTTAAGGAAGAACAAGGCTCTCCCCTTGCAATATCAGGAGCTGTGACTATCACAGCATGACCTGGTGTAGCCTTGACTCTATCACTGATTTACCAACACAGGGTTCAAGGCTGAAGTAATGACATCTATTTTTCTGCTACAGTCTTAACCTGAGGTTCAAGTCTAACAACTGCTTCTGTATGTATGATGCAAAGAACTGGCTGCATGACTTGCTATTTCAACATTCCTTGTAAAGAGAACAACAGCCCCTGCTTCTTTGCATAACCCATTTATGTTTGGGGTTGAAACATTGTTACTTATCTTGACCTTGGTCATTTTTTCAGGGAGCATCATGGGAGACCATTCTCTTTTTTGAGAGACTAACCAAAAGTGATCAATTACTGACTACTTTTACTTCTCCTTGATAATATATACGTATATTTCCATTAAAAAAAGAGTAGATTTACAAAAAAAGCAAATAATATATTATATCTTCAAATTTATAATGTCTTTAAAATTAGAATTTGATTACAATGTATTGTTAATAATTATAAAATTAAATCATAATTTAGCATGTATAAATATTTGTCATATATAAAAGTCAGAACAAAAACCTCAGAAATTATTATAAATATGACTGGCAATACAGTATAATTATAAAAATTATAAAAAACAACGAATAAACTTTGGCAACTCTCACAATGAAAAAACTGTCCACAAAATTTCATTATTTTTTTCAAGAGAAATAATATATTTTCATAGTAAAAGGGAAACATTTAGTAATATAAAAAGAATTGTATAGATTGTACAATTTTCATAATCTGCAAAAGACAGTCCATTCTCTATAATTCATCACTCCTTAAAATATTTGGCTTGGCTGAGGCAAGTGGATTGCCTGAGCCTGTGGGCTTGAGACCAGCCCGAACAACTTGGCAAGACCTTGTCGCTACAAAAAAAAGATCAAAAAATTATCCGGGTGTGGCAGCACGTGCCTGTAGCTCCAGCTACTTGGAAGGCTAAGGTAGAAGGATTGCCAGAACCCAGCGGGTCAATACTAGGGTGGCTGTGAGCATGCGTGCCATTGCACTACACCTGGGTGATGGAGTGATACTCTAGCTCAAAAAAAAAAAAAAAGAACATTTATTAAAAAATATATATATATTTGGTTTTACTTAAATTTATTGTTATCACCATAATTTTAATAAATACAATTGAAATGCAACATACAATTTTAGATAGCTTTCAGGGTACCAATGGTGTTTGATTATATGGTTGCACTGTATAGTGGTGAAGAAGTCTGGGTGAAGAAGTGTATCCATCACCCCTACTAGTATACATTGTAACTAACAGGTAACTATTTTTATCTCTCACATCTTTCCCACCCTCCTTCTGAATCTCCAATGTCCATTATATCATTCTATATGCTTTTGCAAAAGTATAGCTTAGCTCCCACTTATATGTGAAAACAATGTGTATTTGGTTTTCTGTTCCTGCATTACTTCACTCAGATATATACATATATACATATGTACATATATATAACGTTTTCACTATCTGCTGATTATTCGTTAGATATTTGGGTTGATTCCACATCTTTGCAATTGTGAATTGTGCTGCAATAAACATGTAACTGCAGGTGTCATTTTTAAATAATGACCTCTCTTTGGGGGTGTAGATACCAAGCAGTGGGATTGCTGGATCAAATATCATCTGTTCTTTGAGCTCTTTGAGAAATCTCCATACTGTTTTCCATAAAGGTTGTACTAATTTACATTCCTTTTCATGGTGTTCCCTTTTACCACATCCATGCCAACATCTTTTTTTTTTTTTATGAGTGCCATTCTGACTGGTGTAAGATGTTATCTCATTGTGGTTTTAATTTGTGTTTTCCTGATAATTAGTGATGTTGAGCATTTTTTCATATGTTTCCATATGCTGGTTATTTGTATATCATATTTTCAGGGCTGTATATTCATGTCATTTCTGACTTTGTAATCGGGTCTTAATTTTTTTTTTTTTTTCTGAGTTGTGTGAGTTCATTGTAGGTTCTGGATATTTGTCCTTTGTTGGGTGTATAGTTTGTGAATACTTTTTTTCCATCTGTAGGTTACCTGTTTGCTCTGTTGATTATTTCTTTTGCTGTGCGGAACCTTTTTTAGTTTAATTAAGTTTCGCTTATTTATTTTTGTTTTTGTTGCATTTGTTTTTGGGGGCTTGGCCATAAGTTATTTGCCTATTCTGCTTCTCTATTCTTAGAGATAATAAACATAGAGATACAAACTCTGAAGACAGACTTGAGTCTTGAGAAAAATACTTAAATGTTGTGCGCCTCATTTCTAAAATAAAATAATATTAGTATTTACAAGTTCGTTGTGACGATTCATTGAGATAATATGTGTAAAGTGTTCATATCTGTGTATAATGCTTAATAAAGATTCATACAACATTTTTTGCAGTGATATGAGCTAGTTGAAGGATATTAATCTCAAACCCAGTAACTCCCATCTCTTATATCTTCCACTTCCTCTTTAACATTTTAATTATACAGTTCATAGTTTCTCTGTTAGTTAATTTTTTAAATTTAAAATAGGGCATACATCTATTTTTGACACATCAGATTTAGGTAGATTTATTTATTGATGATATATTTTATTACACCTTCGCTCTCAAATAGAAGGGAAACAACATAGCTGTACTTCATTCTACTCTCTTTTATTTTTCTTTACCAATGTTAAGACTTGTAATATTGTTAATAATGTAGTCATAACAGTCTAAGAATCTTTTGTCTCATAACCACCATTCTACTCTCTACTTTTATATGTTCAACTTCTTTAGTTTCAACTTACAAGTAAGAAACTGCAGTATTTGTCTCTTTCTTCACTTAATAATATCTTTCAGTTTCATCTATGCTGTCATACATGACAAGACTTTCTCCATTTTCATGACTGCATATCATTCCATTGTTTATAACTACTACATTTTAAAAATCCATTCACGAATTGATAGGCACTTAAGTTGATTTTATATCTTGGCTATTGTGAAAAATATTGCAATAAACACAGGAATGCATATATCTTTTTGACATACTGATTTAATTTCCTTTCAATATATACCCACTAGTGGGATTGCTAGATCATATGGTAGTTCTATTTTTAACATTTTGATGAACTTGTATATTATTTTCTAAAATGGCTGCACTAATGTACACCCCCATCATAAGTGTGCAAGGATTTATTTTTCTCTACATCTTCATTAACAATTGTCACAAATTATTTTGTGATTTTGATAATAGTCATTCTCAAAGGTATAGGCTAATATTGCACTGCAGGTTTAATTTTCATTTCACTTATAATTAATTATGCTGAGTTTTTTTCATGTTTCTAGTAGGCTTTTGTATGTCTTCTTTTGAGAAATGTTTATTCACATTTTTTTGCTCATTTTAAAATACAATCATTTTTTTTTCTTGTTATTGAGTAGTTTTAATTCTTTGTATATTTAGGATATGAACTTCTTATCAGATATATGACTCACAAATAATTTATCTTATTCCATAGATTGTCTCTTCACTCTGTTGACTGTTCCTTTTCTGTTCAGAAAATGTTTAGGCCAATACAATCCAATTTGTCCACTTTTACTTCTGTTGCCTGTGTTTTGGAGGTCATACTCAAAAAATTATGGCCCAGAACAATCAATGTTATGAAGCACTCCCCCCCACTTTTTTTAATCTTGCATTTAAATATTGAATCAATTTTGACTTGCTTTTTGTATTTGGTGTAAGTATTATTTCATACTTCTGCATGTAGATACCCAGTTTTCCTACCACCATTTATTGAAGAGACTGTTCCTTCCCCAGCGTGAAAAATCAGTTGACTGTAAATGCATACTTTTTTTTCTGTTCCACTGGTCTATGTGTCTGTTTTTATGATACTATCAAGCTGTTTGGTTAATGTAGATTTGTAGTATATTTTAAAGTCAGGTAGTGTGATGTTTCTAGTTTTGTTTCTCTTGCTCAACATTGTTTTGGCTATTTAAGACCTTTCATGGTTTCATCTAAATTTTATAATTGTTTGTTTCTATTCCTGTGAAAAATGGAATTTTTATAGAGATTGCCTTGAGTAGTTTCTTCCAATTCATGAACATGAGATATCTACATTTATTTGCATCTTCTTCAATTTATTTTCTCAAAGTCTTCTAGTTTTCAGTATTTAGGTCTTTCACTTCCTTGCTTATTTGTTTGTTTTTTGTTGTTGCTGCTTTTTATTTTACTTGTTTATTTTTTTGGTAGCTATTATCTTGATTTCCTTTTTGGATGGCTTGTTGTTAGTGTTTAGAAACACGACTAATTTTTGTATGTCAGTTTTGTATTCTGCAGATATACTGAATTTTTAAAATTAGTCCCAATGGTTGTTTTGATAAACTTTTAAAGATTTAAAGATTTTTCAATGTAAAAAATCTTGTCATCTGAAAATAAGGACAATTTAAATTCTTCCATTCCAATGCCTTTAAAAATTTTTTTTTTTCTTGCCTAAATTGTCTGACTAGGACTTGCAGGATAGTGATAAATTAAATTGGTGAGAATGTGCAGCTTTTTTTTTGTTCTTGATCTCACAGGAAAAACTGTCAACTGCTTGCTATTAAGCATAATATGAGCTATGTATTTTTAAATATATGGGCTTTATTGTGTTGAAGCACATTCCTTCTGCAACACAATTGTTGAGTTTTAACATAAAATAGTGAACTTGAAAAATTATTTTTCTGTTTCCATTAAGATGACCATATGGTTTTGTTCTTTGTTCTGTTAATGTGGCAAATAAAGTTATTTTTAAAACCCTGTTTTATAAATGGAAACACTAATGTATAGGGAGATTTTAGAAAACTCTTAAAGAATAGCAAGAGAAGAGATAGTGAGAAGCTGGTTAGGCAGACAGAAAGGGAGGGTCTCAAGGAGACTTAGCATTTGTGGGAATATAATTGTTTGCTGAAAATGTGGTTAATATGATTAAGAGCCTCCTTTCAATCCAAGATGTACTGCAAAAAGGGAATTTTTGCTGCTTAAATGCAGGTGCAGTAGCTTAAAAAAATGTCCTAACTTGACCTTGGCTTATTATAATATCATTAACTTAGTATTTGCATTGCAGGTTTACCCCACTAAGTGGGTTTTTCTGTGGCACGTATGGGTAATATTCAAGATGGAGTAACTTTGGTCAAGGACCCACATGCACAGTAAAAGTTGGGTCTCAGGAAGTAAGGGGTGGATGAAATATAAATAAGAGAAATACCTCCGGAAAAGAGCATAAAACCGAAAAACAAACTCTTAATCAACAATAACCCATTTCGGGGCCCCTCTCTTTTCTGGAGAGCTTTGTTGCTTAATAAACGCCTTCTTTCACTCATTCTTTTAGTCTCCACATTCTTTAGTCTTCTTGGTTGTGGGACAAAAACCCGAAGTTGCTGGAATAAGTTGACAGTAGAATTAAAAACTCCTGCAACAATAGCACCTAATAAATGGAGGTAATTTCTACATAACAAATCGTCAACAGGACTGCATTTTTTTTTTAAATTTGTATTCTCACTTCGTCGTCCAGGCTGGAGTGCAGTGTCACACTCACGGCCACCCCAGTGTCGGCCTGCTGTCCTCTGAAGATCCTTCCTCCTCAGCCTTCCAAGTAGCCGGGACTACAGGCACATGTTACCAGCCCAGCTAATTTTTTTATTTATTGTAGAGAGGAGGTCTCGCCAAGTTGTCCAGGCTGGTCTCCAACCTGCCGGCTCAGACCATCCACTTGTCTTGGCCTCCCAAAATGCTGGAATTACAGGCTGAGACACCGAGCCTGGCCAGGACTGCATTTTTAAATTATGTTATTATGTCACTCATATATATTTACAAATCGATATTATGACGATGTAAATATTACTGATAACATAATTAAATACCAGGATGGATCCTTAAGTAAGGAAATGTAAGACTTTGTCTTTAAACAACTTGAAGGAGAACATTCACAATCATCAGGTTCCACACATTCGCTTCCTTACTCTCTATCAACTGTTCAAAACTTTATTAGAATATTTTACGCTCACACCTTAACTACTACTTGTGAGCTATTGTAGTTTTCCTGGAGTCTCTAGTAAATATTTTCTTTACATAGATGTGTCATATGAAAATATTGTAATTCCTATAACATACATTTTCCTGAATGGGGAATACTACTTGTTGACCAAAAAGACATTTTTATCTTCCAACTTTTTAATCATTTAAATTTAACTGATTAAAAACTTTGCTAATGAAACGTTCTTCATGAAAACTCCTTTGCCTTCCTTTTTTTTTCAAGAAGCTTATTTTCATTTGCCTAGAATAGATATTGAAATTGGCCAAATCAAGCC
>CAUYQG010076118.1:0-16528 GCA_963574415.1 Tarsius wallacei | reverse complement strand
GCCCGGCTAATTTTTGATTTAGTGTAGAGATGAGGTCTCGCCAAGTTGCCCAGGCGGGTCTCGAACCCGCGGGCTCAGGCAATCCACTCACCTCAGCCTCCCAAAGGCGCGGGATTACAGGCTGAGCCACCGAGCCCGGCTGATGTCTTAAATTCAATAGCTTATATGAGCAAGGATCCTCCCCAAAATGAAATTTATTTATAAAAAATTGTTTATTTATTCTTACACGTTTAAACCTCAGTCACCTTCAAAGTACTGTCCATTTGATGTAATACACCTATCGAAATGCCTTTTCCATTACTCAAAGCAGTTTTAAAACTTGTCAATTTGGATGCCTTTTAGTGCTTCTGCCATTTTTTGTTTCACCTATTCCACGCTGGCAAAATATTTCCCATAGAGGACTTTTTTCATCAGGGGAAAAAAAAAGTCACTTGGGGCAAGATCAGGTGAATAGGGAGGGTGGGGCATAGGAGTCATACCAGTTTTGGTCAAAAACTGCTGAACACTCAGCGTCAGTGTAGGCAGGTGTACCCATAAATCACCCATCATGTGAAATGGGCAAATGCAATGAAAGGGTCTCCAAAAAAAAAAAAAAAAAAATTCACTAAAGCTGAACACAGCCTCTCACAGGAACTCTAGCTGATAGACTGATGCCGATGGGTTCCTAGCACACTCACCTAGTGGGGGAAGCATGTACTACAAGAGGCCTGCCCACCAAACGATAATTACGGGTTTTTGGGGGTAGCCCCCAAGTATATGAGCAGGCAGTAGAAAACTACAGAATATTCTATCTTCTGCTACTGTTTCCAAACATTCACTAGGGGTGTGTGAGATATCCTGGCCAATTTTTTTTTTTTTTTTTTGTAGAGACAAGGGTCTTGCTGTGTTGCCCAGGCTGGTCTCAAACTTCTGGCCTCAAGCAATTCTCCCGCCTCAGCCTCCCAAAGTGCTGAGATTACAGGCATGAGTCACGTGCCAGGTCTGGTCAGTAGATTTCATTAGACCTAACTTCCAGAAGTAGAGTTCAACTTAACTCAAATTAGAAGTTAGCAAATACGGCCATTATTTCTGTATATGTATGCTACTAAATAACAATCCCCCAAATTAAAAAACCCTCCCATCTTACTCATGAGACTAAAAAATGATTCCCCAACAGATTTGGTCCTAAAAAAAAAAATATATATATATATATATATATATATATATATATATATATATCTGAAGGAAGTGCAGCTAACAAAAATATAAAGTAATGCAGTGAACTCAAATTTAGTATTTTAGAGAGATACCCGTAGACTACCTAGCCATTAGCAAATGCAGGCATTTTTTAGTGAACAGTACCTGCTATTCTTATTCAATCTCCAACTGGTCAAGATACAAACTCTTCTCTTTGCCCAAAGCTATATCCAGTATCACCGGCTTAGCTGGTATTTCCAAAGGCTCTGACTCACAGACAAATCTCAAGATGATGATAGGGCTTGGCATCTTTGAATAAAACAATATGTGTTTGGTGGGCGAAAGACTATAAACTCAGTGTTCCTTAGTCCAAAATTAGAGGATACTTGATAATCTTCTCAAGTGTCTAAATCTTCACAGAAAAATAGGTTTGGAGTATTGTTTGGCCTTAAAAGGATTATTTCAATTTCTTGTAAATACCTTTGGAGGCAAAGGCTTCAACTGCTCTATTATCTCATCTGCACCAAAGGGTTGTTTTTACCAGTGGCACCATTACCTCTGTGCTAGCATATAAAATGCATAAAAACAGCTCAATAATTATTCAAACTTTTTTACTAGTAAAACTGGCAAAAGAAAACAAAAATCAACTTTACAAATGTAATTTTTCAAGCAAAGGACATCAGAAGTATTTTTCATCATAAGCAAATCAGAAATCAGATTTTTTAATCCAGAGCATGAAAACAAATTCATTTAAAGCAAACTAAAGCCACGAGTAAAAGTGGTTTTAGGCTGAAGCATATCATATGCCAGATGACGGCACCTACTGACAAAATGTAACACTGCAGCCCTGCATTAATCAGGGGTATCTGGAGGAAGGGCAGTTTTTGGTGGCACGGACCAACAAGATCCCCATAACCTTTTGGGGGTGAGAAATATGGCAGTGTGAAGAGGAAAATGGTGATTGATGGACAAGGAAGATTCTTTTACTAAAGAACATAACACAAACAAAAAAGTAAGCTGACAGGCGTGTGCTCAAACCTTCACTATGGTGAAGTGGTCTTGGTGATATATAATTCCAAGAATTCCAACCTTAATTTTCTTCCTGAAATATTTTAAGTCTGTCTTTTGGATTTTAGTTTTAAGAGACATTATATCTAATTTCATCATGAAAAGTAAAGCAGGATTCATTTAACATAACTTGTTTTAAAGAGAAACTACACTCTGAAGAGTAAGAGATACATTTCATAAATGATTCTTCACAGAGAGAGCGTGGTTTGAGAAAGAAAATGAGTTTTTTACCAAGGAGAATTGTGTTTAATCCTCTAGCCCTGTTACTAACTTGTATGACCTTGGGTACACTGCTTAATGTTTCTGAGCCTTTGTCTTCATTTATTTACCTTAAAATATTGTTTTAAGAACTGGCACACAGGACATACTCTCAACAAATGGTTATTGTTATCATTATTTTCAAATTGCTGGCTATGTTAATTTTTCCCAGGAAGGCCTTTGGGCAATAAAACTACATGTTACTGTTCCAGAAAATATCTAAGCAGTTAAGCTTTATAATTTCTATAGAATTCCTGGGTTTAAAGACATTTGTGTTTAGCAGGATAGCGTTAAGGAAAAAGAACACTTCTTTTTCAGATACTTCATTTTGTTAACTCCTAGAAGATAGAAAATAATACCTGGTACATCTCACACTTGATACCCCACAGGCAAGTACAGTCCTTTGTCATACAGAGTTGTGCTTTCCTGTATTTCCACCATAACTACCTACCAGAACTGGCCAGTTATGCTCAAAATTGTAACTTCAGCTCTCCAATCCTAGTAGCATGATGCGAGGAGCACTTATCTCCCCTGATCTTTAGCTTCTGAGATCAGATGAAATTGGGCAGGTTCATGATAGCCGTAAATTCTCCCCTGATATTTAGAAGGCCTATGCTGTGCAAGAACACAGAGTAGACTAAAATCATTGAGCACCACCTAGCCACACTGTGCTCTTCTCACATCCTCTCTCTAAGTCAAGTTTGCTAATCAACTCCTTAAAGACAGGCCATTCTGATCCTTCATCAAGAAAAGGGAAAACCACAGGATCGTTCTCTTTAAGGCTGGGGCAGTTACTTAGACTTTTCTGAATAAGTCCTCTTCTGTATGTGTGTCCCTGTGATCATAAGATATAGAATTTAAATAAATATATAGGCTAGGGATGGTTTCCTAAAGAAAATGTGAAGTACATATTCTCTGCTCAAGGGAAAGTAGAAAGGATATGGCTTCCAACCCAATAAAGCAGAATAACTTAACAGTCAGATTCAGAGGTGTGTTGACCCAATTTTCAGGCACAATTTTGTGGCCCTTCAACAGCTGGAAATGAATGCATGCTTCCTGCACTTGATTTCTCTTGGGAATAGTAGGGAAAGTTAAAGTTTTCTCTGAATTAAGCTTCATGTATCTATTTATGTTCTTAGAATAAAACTGTGAAAGAAAATATAACTTTAAAAAAATACACACACACAAATACATACGGTGAATATAAATATACATGGTATAAATACTCAGCATCTTAACCCTTAGAAGTGAAATTTTAAGTAAGGTGCCCAACAAATCTTATCAAAAAAAAAAAAAAAGAAGAAAACAATAATGCCCTACATCACAGAAAATTAGAAAAAGAAAATCATTAGTTATTATGATAAATTCTACAACAAAAATCAAAGACATTTTAGATTTCTCAGTTATTGGTTATTGCTACTATTATCAACAATATCTTTCTTTATCACTTAATACATTCTGATTCATGGTTTTTAAAACCACTATCTGAAAACAACTCTATGAAGTAGATAGAATTAGTTCTATTTTGGTTGGGGAAAGTGGCTCATGCCTGTAATCCCAACACTTTGGAAGGCCAACACGGGAGGACTGCTTGAGTCCAGAAGTTCAAGACCAGCCTGGGCAACATAGTGAGACTCTGTCTCTACAAAAAATTAGATGGGTGTGGTGGTATGCACATATAGTCCTAGCTACTGGGAGGCCGATGGGGGAGGACTGTTTGAGCTAAGCAGTTCAAGGTTACAGTGAGCTATGATTGAGTCATCGCACTCTAGCCTGGGCAACCAAGGGAGACCCTGTCTCAGAAAAAAAAATCATAATTAGCTCTATTTTATATATAAAAACTGAAAAAGAGATAAGTGACTTTTCTAACACTACAAAACTAGTTAATGGGATAGCCAAAACTGGAACCTAGGTCTCCTAACTCCTAGGTCTTTTGACTAATCTAGTGGTTCCAAATATTATTTTAACCCCAGAATCTTCTTTCAAACAAAATATTTTGTGGAACTCTACTATTTTAACAGACAAAATTGGAGCTGCTCTAACTAAAGTAGATACTGGGCCAGAGCCACGTAGATCCAAGCCAGTGCCTCCCTCCCCCATGATAGACTTTGAGACTCTTCTGGAAAACATCATGACTCCAAGGAACAAAGTATAAAATGCCACCATCAAAGGTTGTCTTCCTGACTCACTGTCCAAGGAAATCCATAAAGTTCCAATCCAAATATGAATCAGACTAATAACCAAAAAAATGATACTGTTCACAGCTACTATGTCTAAGATTTTCTCAGTCATAAATATATAGTGATGGAAATAAAAGTTATATCCTATTCCAAAGATCATAGCCACATGGTGTTTACTCATTATTAAACTATTCCTATGTACTACATGAATCGTTGAGAAGGGGATGGAAGGGGTGTATCCATTTCTTTGGCAACACTGCAATCTCACAATTCTAGCTAGGCCATTTGTTTCCAAAGTTAAATATGAATACCTTTCTTCAAATATAATCTTATATGAAGGGCCTCTTATGAGCCATTCTAGTTCATTAAGGCAAGGGGAGGGGAAGCCAGCCATGCCTCTCCAAAGCAGCCCAAGGCTCTAGGAGCAGAAAATGGACACAGCTGGCAAACAAACCTAAAGAATTATTTCCAGATTTCCAAGTGGTCCTTGAAATGCAAACGGTGAACAGCATTTGTTATTGATGGACTGACATCTGAAGCTGCAGCAGAGGCAACAATGCCTAATTTGTAGGCATAAGTAAACATAATTAGGCCAGGCATGGTGATTCAAACCTGTAATCCCAGCACTTTGGGAGGCCGAGGTGAGGGGATTGCCTGAGCCCACAGGTTCAAGAACAGCCTGGGCAACTTGGTGAGATCTCTTCTCTACAATAAATCAAAAAATTAGCCAGGCATGGTAGCACGTGCCTGTAGTTCTGGCTACTTGGAAGGCTGAGGCGGAAGGATCGCTGGAGCCCAGCAGTTCGTGAGCATGCCACTGCACTCACAGCATGCCACTGCACTCACAGCATAAACTCCCTGCCCATACTCACCCAAGTAAACCATCATATATCACTATTCTACACAAGCCTGATGAAAACAAAAAAAGTATTATTTTTTTAAAGATCCTACCACAAACGTTCAAGGCTTTGAGCAATAATCAACCAGCAAGTCAGGTTTATTCATCCCAAGTGCCAAATAGAAAGCAAACTGCAAACTTAATTTACCTTTGAAAATAAACCTTAAATTCAGAAGAGAACCACAGTGGAGGTAATTTACAGTCTATGTACAAAACAATCAAACAACGAAAGACTACATTTACAAAAAGCATCAGGAAAATTAGAACCAATGTCAAAGCTGAAATCATATAAGGCCAGGAAACAACAACAAAAAAGAAAACAAAACCCCTTTATATCAGCTCCAGAGAAGCCATTATCAGTTCCACTCCTTTCTTACTACTGAACACATTCCATCCAATAAATTAGCTGTAGTGTCTGAAAATGTAGCCTGAAGTTGTAACACAAAATAATCTTATTTGTTTGTTTGCTTATTTATGAGTCAGAATCTCACTCTGTCACCCAGTCTGGAGTGCAGTGGCACACTCACGGCTACTGCATTCTTGACCTCATAGGCTCAGGCAATACTTCTGCCTCAGCCAAGTAGCTGGAACTACAGGTGCATGCCACTACGCTCAGCTAATTTTTTTGATTTGTTGTAGAGATGAGGTCTCGCTAAATTGCCTAAACTGGTCTCAAACCCCAGGGCTCAGGCAACCCTCTCGCCTCCACCTCCCAAAGTGCTAGGATTACAGGTGTGAGCCACCACGCCTGGCCAATACACAATAATTTTAAAGACTATATGGTCATCAGAATAGGATAGCAAACTGGAATCTAAGTTTATTTTCTTTTTGCCTGTGCTACAGATTATCCATGTGAGCTACAAAGCAAGTAATTTTTTTCTCAGCCTCTTCATTTGTTAAAAAGATATTTAATAGCAGTTCTACTTATCTCACAATCTTGTTGCAAGGCTGTGATTAAAATAATGCACATGAAAACCTGATTTAAAGTACTAAATGTCATGTAACTTGTCACTGAGAAAGATATTCATTTTACCAACCATTCAAAACAAATAGAAGGTATAATTTATCTTTGTTAACTAAATCTGAGGAGATTTCACATTAATTTACAATGGTTGATTCAAGAAGAAAAATCCCTAAAACTTTTTGCTAAGAAATCATCTTATCTTGACAGCTATAGATTATATCCACACTCTAGCTGGCTCTCTCTCCACATTACAAATATAGAACTAAGAATCCTCACCAGTCAGAGGCTACTGCCAATAACAACTTATTTCAATTGCCTGAGCAGTTTTTAATTAAGCTTTGAATTCTAGCATACCAAACATGTATTGAAATAAGGATGGGGGTAATATTGTGAAATCTAAAGAAAGCATTAAATAAGAGGTGCCATCTTTTTTTTAAAAAAGTATCAGTATACAAGGTGACACAATACATTTAAACATATGGTTGGGTGCGGTAGCCCACACTTGTAATCCCAGCACTGAGGCCAAGAGGGGAGGACTGCTTGAGGCCAGTAGTTCAAGACCAGCCTGGGCAACAAAGCAAGACCGGCCTCTACAAAAAAATACAAAAAGTAGCCAGGCTTGGTGGTGCGTTCCTGTAGTCCCAGCTGCTCAGGAGACTGAGGCAGGAGGATCACTTAAACCCAGGAGTTCAAGGCTGTGTTAAGCCATGATCGTGCCACTGCATTTTAGCCTAGGTAACAGAGTGCAACTCTGTCTCAAACAAACAAACAAACAGCAAACACCTGCTCCACTCTGCCCAAGGTCTTGTGCTTTGGAGGTCTATGCTATAGTAGCTTGGACCTGCAAGCAGTCCAACACAAATTTTTTATCTAAACCAAATACTGAAATCATGTTTCGAGCTTCCTACATACTTTACTAGAGGAAATATAAGAATGAAACGTGAAATGATAATGTCTTACACAGAACAGGCACTCAATAACAGCTTTTGATTGTTATGAGATGATGAAGCAGCAAGTGATCTGAGCCTCATGGTGCTAACAAGCCTCAAGTATCACTTGATTTTCTTTAATATGTGTCTAAACTGAAGCTCTCACAGTTGTCTAGCATTCAAAAACATAGGATGAGTTTTGGGTTTTGTTTGTTTGTTTCTCCTTAGAAATCATAAGGCAAACCTCTGGGATTATGCACATTGAGAAAGCTTTACCAGTGAGCAATGTATATGGGGACTGGCCCTTATACTGTAATTGCTATGCATTTGATTCTATAACAACTTTCTGGTCAAGGTAATTTGGCATGATTATAAAATCATGAGGTGAGCCCTGAACACCTGAAAACATTAAAGAAAACCCTGAAAGAGAGTTTATTAGTTACTAGTGAGAAGTGAAACTAAAAGGTTGTGACGGAGCGGAGGGCTGGAAGAGGCAGGAGAATTACACACACAGCAACTAGATGGAGGAAGCAAAACAGCGGCCACTCCAAAGGGAGAGGAGCATGGAGCAAGTATGAGGAGGAAAGGTGAAAGTGACCACAAAGAAAAAAAAAGGAGACAGACGAGAGAAAAACAAAGGATCAAAGAGACTGCGTCCTGAAGCAATCCTGAACTAACTAGGCTCAGTTCCAGTCCACATGTATCCTTTTATTATTAGCCTCCATTCTTTGATATAATGTGGGTGTGACTATTAATAGAAACCAAAAGAACCAAACTAAAACACAGTTTCCTACTTAATATTTCCACCTCAACAAGCTGAAATTCTAAATCCATAGTCTTTTGACACATTTTCTAACTTCAATTTTCATCACAAATGTACAGGACAAGGTAGGCAGTCACAACCTTTGACTGGTTTCACCCCCTCTAATGTTCTATCTTATATATCTATTAGCTGAAACCAAACCTCATTTCTACAATAAATAAAAAAATCAGCCGGGCGTGGTAGTGCATGCCTATAATTCCGGCTACTCAGAAGGCTGAGGTGGAAGGATCACCCGAGCCCAGCAGTCGAGGCTGCAGTGGCTGGGAGCGGCCACTGCACTTCAGTCTGGGCGACAGAGTGAGACTCCGACTCAAAAAAAAAAAAAAAGGATTCAAATTTAACAACTAAATGTAGTAACTACTTGAGAGCAGGACAATGGAAATAAATACTTAAATTATTACTATGTAAGGTACTCCTTTTAAAGAAGTAACTTTTAAAGAAGATATTTTTGTTTTTCCCTCCCAAAGTTCTTTTTTTTTTTTTTTTTGAGTCGGAGTCTCACTCTGTCACCCAGGCTGGAGTGCAGTGGCATGCTCATGGCCACAGCAGCCTCCTTCAGCTGCTGGGCTCAGGTGATCCTTCCGCTTCAGTCTTCCAAGTAGCTGGAGTTACAGACACATGCCACCACACCTGGCTAACTTTTTGATTTATTGTAGAGATGAGGTCTCACCAAGCTGCCCAGGTTAGTCTCGGCAATCCTCTCACCTTGGCCTGCCAAAGTGCTGGGATTATAGGCGTGAGCCACCAGATGCAGCCCCAAAGTTCTCTTAACTCAACATTCTCTTCATTCAAAATGCAAAACAATTTCTATTCTAAAAGCCACCAATAACCACAAAGTAATCAAAATGAAATTCAGTGCAAATGTGGCATCGTGAAAATAACCAAACAAAATTTCCTCAGTCATCTCTAAGTCATGTCTAGTAGGATATTACTCCTTATACCAGATATTCTTGTTTCCAAAGAAACAGGGAAGTAAATCAGGGCCTGTAAAATTCATGTCTTAAGTTAGTTAAAACTAGTAACCAAATATATAGATAAGTCATAAATGACTGAGGAATCTAAAAATAAGATTTAAGTTAATGTACATTTATTTATGCCCTGTTTTAGAGAAGTAAACCAATAGAAAAAGAGAAGCAAGGGGAAGTCTATATGCGTATGAGTGTATTAGGTTCCACCAAAGTAAATGATTCTCAATTTCAAAAAGCATGCTTGGGATTTTGAACAGCAGATACATGACTTTTACTTCTATGGTTTCTGGAACAGACAGATTTGAAGTAATTCTTCCTAAGAACAAATTTACAAAATTCATACATCCCAGACAGCTCTTAATTATCTGTCAACTAATCACAGGCACATTCTGAGTCTTTTCTATATATATTCAGTAAAAGAGATACAATACACAGTTTCTGTACTCAAAACTTTTTTTTTTTTTTTGAGTCAGTGTTTCCTCACTGTCAACCAGGCTGGAGTGCAGTGGCACACTCACGGCTACCATATCCTTGACCTGCTGGGCTTAGGTGATCCTTCTACCTCAGCCTTCCAAGTAGCTGGAATTACAGGCATGTGCCACCATGACCAGCTATTTTTTTCACTTATTGTAGAGATAATTTCTCACCAAGTTGCTGAGGCTGGTCTCAAACCCTGGGTTCAGGCAATCCTCTCGCCTCAGCCTCCCAAAGTGCTGGGATTACAGGCGTCAACCACCACATCCAGCTTCAAAACTTTTAAAATTTAACTAGGGAAATAAGAAATCATATGAAGAAAGAACTTGAAAATTATAAAGGGACATGTAATTTAGAGTTAAATTGTGTGATACATACTAAAAGTCAGAAGAATATAAAGGAAAGGTAGATTGATATATATAATAGAAAAGATCATTTCACAGAGGCAGCACTCTGCTAAGTTAATGTGATAGCAGATGTTCTCAAAAGCAAATTTAAAGGGAGCTAAAACAACACTGTATGTCAGACACAGAAAATGTGGACAAAAGTCACTGAAATTTCACTATACAAGTCTTCCCCTCTAAGACTCATTAGAGATCAAATTCCAACTCTTCCTGAAAATACAAAACAATTTCTATTTTTAAAGCCACCGATAATCATAAAGTAAAGGTCTTCAAAATGAAATTCAATGCAAATGTGGCATCATGAAAATAACCAAACAAAATTTCGTTGAACAAAAATGGCAACAGGCTCCCTGAGAAAAGCTGAACCCAGTGTCAGATGATACTCTGGCTCTTCAGTTTAATGTAAAGTGAAAAACCAGGTAGGAGTGAATCAATTTTTAATTACCAACCACTTTCACTGGCGAAGCATATTTAAAGATAAGAAGTATTTTTAGTCTGTATCCTACCAATGAATGTTATGCTTCTTAACATGCCTCAAATCAAGTCAATTAATGGGATGGAAAAAGTATCTATGATCTTGGTAACAGAGCTGAGCACTTAAAGGATCAAACATGAAACATTATCTACTGTACACATTTGAGGTTCCAAGCAAACTTAATTAAAAAAGAAAAAGGGCCGGGCACAGTGGTGCATGCCTATAATTCTAGCACTTTGGGAGCCTGAGGCAGGAGGACTGCTTGAGCCCAGGAGTTCAAGACCAGCTGGTGTGACATAGTGACACTTTGTCTCTACAAAAAATAAAAAATTAGTGTCATGGCACCTGTAATCCCAGCTACTCTGGAGACTGAGGTGGAAGGATCACCTGAGCCCAGGAGTTTCACTCTATGATCATGCCACTGCACTCCAGCCTGGAAGACAGAGTGAGACCTCAACAGGAAGGAAGGGAAGGAGGGAGGAAAGAAAGAAGAGAGGGAGGAAGGAGTACTCAATAAAATAGAAGAATTTATGTGGGATTTAATTATATTTTGTCTTCTGTGATATGATATAGAGGCCTGACTCAGGGTTGACTGCATCTGACTATTGTGAGGATTTATATAGAAGGACGTAAGGAGGAGTGAAGACAGCTCAACCTGAGCCAGGGTTGGAGATGTAGGATCAGACCGAGCAGTTTCTAAGAGAAAAATAAAGGCAAAAGGAGGTAGATAAAGTAGTAAGGAGAATGCAGTGCCATCTTACTGAAGCAAGCGAGTTCTTATGCTATAAAACATGAAAAGGAAGGTTAAGAGGTCTGGAGACTAAGGTCAGTTGCAAGATAGAAGAGCAGAGAGGCAATGACTAATATGGCCAGAAGATGGAGATGGAGAGGTTTAGATGTTTCACTAAACCTCGAAGCCATAACACATAGTCTGCATTCCCCCTTTCATTAATCATTTGGAATTCTATTTAATGATACTAAGGATCACCCCTTCAAAAATAACTGATACTTTATCAAGTTAATACTACACTAAACAGAAGCACCTGCATCTATAAACTGTACGCCTAAACCCCTAACCTGGAGGCTGTAAATGAAAAAATTTTAAGAGGTTACATAGTCACCTTCTGCATTGTACCTATGTATTTTTATCAAATTACAAAATATATTGGCTATTTCTAAAATTAAAAATAAATGGTAAAATAACTAATGTATTTCAGATATTATCATATAATATACTCAAGTAAGTGTTAAATGTTCAGACTAAGGCTTCTAAAGCGTCAGGAAACATTTTAAATATATAGTCAGTTAAGAGACTGTATATGACAAAGGAGGTAAAAAGTGATGTTCAGAAAAGGGAGAAAACACTACAACACTACAATACGAAGATTCTTGCCAGGAAACAACCTGAATCTGACCAAGTCTCTAGATTAATAGTTCTGGACATGGGCAATTTTTGTCCCTAGGGAACATTTGGCAATGTTCACAGACATTTTTGGCTATCACAACCGGTATAGGAGAGTACTATTGACATCTAGTGGCTAGTGACTAGCAATGCTGCTAACCATTCTATAATGCACAGTTGTTAACAGCAAACAATATCAGTAATGAGAAGTTGAAAGACCCTTCTCTAAATCAAGCAGGAAATATAGGGGTCAGGGAAACATGCTAAAGAACTTCATGGAATGCAATCGGCAAAATCCAGGACACAGGAAACCAGGAAGGACAAATAACCCAGTTTCTTCAACTAGTAAACTGCAAGGGAGAAAAACATGACAAGATCATATCAAAAAAGGTAATGTGTGGACTTCAGAACAAAATAACTTTAAAAAATAGTTATATAATAGAGGAAACTTTAACAATGACCACATAGTTGACAACATTAAGATACCACTGCTAATTTTTTTCAGATGCAATAATGGTATTATAGTTATACTGTATATATAAAGGGACAAAGTTTTCACAGTTTAAATAATTTTTGGAAATTGCTGCAAAGTAATCCAATGGATAGGGAAATACAGGGACAAAATTTTCAAAGTTTAAATAATTTTTGGAAATTGCTTCACAATAATCCAATGGATAGGGAAATACAGATGAAAACAAGGGAGGCTATGGGTTAATAACTGTTAAAGCTGGGTAGTAGGTACATAATATTCTTTTCTTTATATAATGGGTACATTATATTCTTTTTTCTACATTAATATGTGTTTGAAATTTCCACAATAAAAAAATTTTAAGGGGGAAAAAGCCTCTATATAGCAAGACAAAATCAGGATTTAGTAAAGCTGAGTTAGATTTATCCAAATTTGTAAACTTTATGAATATATATATCTTGTTATATTCTCTCTTATAATCTTGATACCAATTAGCAGCTGTGCCCAAAGTGTATAACCATCATATTTGGGTATCTAATTTCAAAAATAATATGTACATCCTATAATATTATTAGCATTTCTATTCTTAGTACAGTGAATGTCCAGCAGTACCCTATGTATGTGAAACTTGTATCTACAACCATTTATCATCCTTACAGAGTGACCTTATGGTAGCTAAATAGAATTCTACTGTATGCCTTTCAAGAGTGGATCATATTTTCCTACTTATAAATTGGATGATGAAGCCAACTTCCTCTATCTTCTGGTACCCAAAATGTTACCAGTGAGGAAGACCAATTAGATAAAAGCAGCCCAGAGACAAAAAACTGGCAGTTATTAGTACACACCAACACCAGTACCCTCAAGGTAAAAATGAACTTAAACAACTGAAATGAAGTATTCATCAAGCAACTCTCCATATAGTTAGAAAAAAATCAGGAATTATTACAAGTGACTCAAGAATAAAACAATTTGACTATCTCTCATTAATGCAACATATTTAAAGACAACTGTATAGGATGGGTGCAGTGGCTCACACTTGTAATCCCAGCACTTTGGGAGGCTGAGGTAGGAGGATTGCTTGAGCCTAGGAATTTGAGACCAGCCTGGGCAACACAGCGAGACCTCACCTCTACAAAACGTTTTTACAAATTAGCCAGGTGTGGTGGTACGTACCTGTAGTCCCAGCTACTGAGGAGGCTCAGGCAGAAGGATCGCCTGAGCCCAGAAGGTCGAGGCCACAGTAAGCCATAATCATGCCACTGTACTCTAGCTTGGGCAACAGTGAGACTTTGATTAAAAAAAATAGTAAGTAAAGACAACTGTAACATTAAATCTTACAATCCATCTAATAGTTTTATTAGTACTGTTATTTTGATAGATTTTTTTAAAATTTGGCTGGTAAAGTGAATTAGTTTTCATCAAAATCTTCAGTTAAAAGGATACAGTATTGCTTTTGAATTACAAAAAAACATATAATTACACTTTAGGTATAAAAATTATTATTTTTACATAATGTTTTGCTAAATTATTATAGAATATTAAAGTATGATAAGACTGGAGATAAAGCCCTCACTCCAACCCTGAAAAAATTCAGAGAACTTCTCTCAGAAAACTTACTTTCCTTTTACACTAGAAAAATAAGCCCTCACTGCAGTCCTACATAAAAGCTTCAAGAAGCTGGGTGCAGTGCCTCACATCTATAAACCCAGCACTTTGGAAGGCCGAGATGAGAGGATTGCCTGAGCCCATGGGTTCGAGACCAGCCTGGTCAACTTGGCGAGACTTTATCTCTACAATAAATCAAAACATTAGCCGGGCATGGTGGTACACACATGTGGTTCCAGCTACTTGGAAGGCTGAGGCGGAAGGATTGCCTGAGTCCAGCAGGTCAAGGATGTAGTCGCCATGAGCATGCCACTCCACTCCAGCCTGGGTGACAGAGTGAGACTGACACTGACACACACACACACACACACACAGACTGACACTGACACACACACACACACACACACACAGCTTCGCGAGAGTAATCATACTGACTGTCCTCTACAAAGACTCTTACACAAACCATAATCACTAGAGTCATTTGAGCAGCAGAAGTAGCCAAGGGGAAAATAATGAAATTAGAAACCTCAAAAGAGAATCTAGATTAAAATTAATCATAGGCTGCAATGATATTAGTTAAGCTTTGGAAAGAATGAATCTTCTGTTGAAACCTTTTAGTTGTCATCTGTTAAATGTGGCAGGTACCACATTATGTACGTATCTTATATCTACATTTATAAACATAATACGTATTATCTTTAATTTTCAGAACAGTCCCTAATAGTATATGTTGCTATACCCATTTTGTGAATGACAATGAGAAATTTGAAGATCATAATGATGTAGTGACTTGGTCAATTAGTATGAAGTGAGATTTAGGTCTAGGAATGTCAGGATCCAGAACCTATCCTCCTTACCCTACACCTTTTGTGACAATGTCACCTCTCTAGAGAATAGACTGGCCTTGGTATTAAGGGATAAGGTGTAACCCCAAGACCGAATAGCCCTGGGTAGTTAAAGTGAGGGAGATTACTGATACCCATCCAAAGGAAGCTGGATGTGTTGCTGAGTTACGATATCAAGTCTGGAGTCTGACAGGCCTGTGCCTGATTTCTGGCTCTACCTTCTACTAGTTGTGTAGCAATTTACTTCACCTCTTCATGCCCCAGTTTCCCTAAGTGCAAAGTAGGAATAAGGACAGTGTATCCCCACTGGTCTTTTACTTACTAGTCAGAAAGCAAAAATATTTTGCTTTTTTATTAATATTTTGATAGTGATATTTTTATTATTATAGACTTAACTCCCCTTCTCTACTTTCTGCCCTTAGGTTAAGCATCTTTTTTTTTTTAAGCATCAAGATTGCACAGGAAACAGGAAAAATCTAGTTTGCTCAGAGAGAAGAGCTAACTTTTTTTTTTTTAGTTGGAGTCTCACTCTGTCGCCCAGGCTGGAGGGCAGTGGCACGCTCCCGACCACTGCAGCCTCAACCTGTTGGGCTCTGGCGATCCTTCCACCTCAGCCTTCCAAGTAGCTGGAACTACAGGCGAGCGCTACCACGCCCAGCTAATTTTTTGATTTGTTGTAGAGATAAGGTCTCGCCAAGTTGCCCAGGCGGGTCTCGAACCCGCGGGCTCAGGCAATCCACTTACCTCAGCCTCCCAAAGGTGCGGGATTACAGGCTGAGCCACTGAGCCCAGCCTAACTGAACTTTTAATTGTTGGGAGCCGGCCATGGAGGTCTATCAGATCCTAAGAATCTGGTGGGCCGAAGACCCCGAGCCTCTAGGAAGGCCCAGGAGTTACGACACCATTCCCTTCCACCTTGTTTGGCACCTATGTCGATGGAGCCCTTGTGTTGGCAGAGTATAACCTGAGGGTTGCATGGTTAACGTCAGAATGTCATTGATCCTGCTTTTCACTTCCCACCTTATGGTTTGGCCTTTTCAATTTATGACCTTTTTATCCCACGTTGTGATTAAACTTTGAAAAATGTCAAAGAGACTTTCTTCCATAAGTCATAAACGCTTTAAGATTTTAGTTTACTTGATTTAATAATAATACAGGAATTTAGGTAAAATTGTATTAGATATAATAACATAGTTATAAGAATAATTACTAGCTTAGGATTTAAGGCAATCTATAAGATTAATTTAGGCAGAAAGATTAAAGGTCCAGCACATAGTAGATTTAAAATTAGTGTAATAGAATAAGATTCACTAAGTATATATATGTGGTATTACGATATGATTTTGGGGTTTGGGCTATATGATTAAAGGTTTTTTTGCATTTTTAGGAATAAGTATTTTAAAATAATAAAGAAAAAACTGTAGGCCTTGGTGACCAGGAAACTGGAGCTAAGGGGCTTCTCATATGTAAAGAAATGAGCACCTGCAGTGCTTCGGAGAAATGTCTTGGTGAGACCTGAAACTGCTGATTTAAAGACTGATTGCAACCCTCAAATCCCTAAAGAATAACATCTCCCAACTAAACACG
>CAUYQG010076115.1:0-16233 GCA_963574415.1 Tarsius wallacei | reverse complement strand
GAGTCAGATTTTGTGACTATTTTGTTTCCCAGAGAAGAGTGGGAAAACAAGAATGCTTTGAATTGATTAAATAGGTTGACTACTGGTTATGGCTACATCTAGAGTTACTCACTGCATTAAGTGAAAAATATGGTTTGTGGTTCATTTTTCTAAAAGTTGACTACTCTGCCAGAAGATCTGTAATTACATTTCAACTCAGAACAGAAACCCCCAAACTCTCCCTGATAATCCTCAGAAAGTCTGTTTCTACAGAGATTAAGCCCTTTGAGGACCATCATGTTTACAAGAGACACACTTAAATATATAAGTTTGGTTAAAAGTAAAAGGATAGGAAAATATATTAAAAGCACACACTATTAATAGATTTCAGAGCAAAGATAGTACCAGTAGTAGAGAGGGACACTTGTTAGTGACCAATGTTTCAATTCATTAGTAAGATATATCATAAATGTGTATTCACCTAAAAACTGAACTTCAAAATGTATTAGGTAGAAAAATGACAAAATGGAAAAAACAAAAAACAAAAAACAAAACAGACACATGGTTATAGTTAGTGACAGCAACAATCCTCTCTCACTAAAAAAGTAGCCAGAAAAGTTGTACGGATATACAATACTTTAGCAGTAGTATTAACTGACTTGTCCAAACTGATATTTATAGGCTATTTCATTCAAAAACAACAGAAAATGTACTTTTCAAATATACATAATGAATCCAACAACACAGTAGTCCCATTGTTCTTCAGAAGATCCACTCTTAGGTTCAATGACTCCCTCGAAAGATTCACAGCACTCAGAAAAGTCATTATACTCACAGTCAAGATTTATTACTAAAGTAATAATCTTAGATAATACCCAAAATTCTTGAACTGAACCAACATTAATGGACCCTGAGACCTCCAAACAAATATAGTATATATGTCAATAATACATATGCCCATTCTTAAATATTAACCTTAACTGCCACTACATGTGGACTTTCTAATTTCTTCCAATAGATACCCATTTCCTCTACAGTAACCATATTTGATTTGTTTTAAATATTGGCAACAAAATAACTAAAATAACTTAAAACTGGGAAATAATTTTGTTGTTAAGCTGACTTAAAAGGTATTTTGATAAAGTTTAATATTCTACCACATTTTTAAAGCTTTAAAAATTTTTGAAATTCTTTACATCCTTAAAGAACTTTTTATTTATTTAAAAAAAAAAAAACTGTAGCAGGGGATTCCAGTTGAGCTTATGTGCTAATATGAGCAAATTTTCCCATAAAAAACAATTTTAGAACTCTGCTTGAAAAAGTTCATACCAGTGATGCAATTATAACAAATCTTACATCTGGTGCTATGTATATATTGTCTTGGTAATACATAATTGAAAAAACATTCTTTCTATAACTCTCTTTCTTGTTGGTCATGCCTTTTCCATGTTTAGCTCAACTCTTTTCAAAGAATAGGCTTCTTTTTTTTCTTCTTCCTTTTTTTTAAAGGGGAGGTTCTATTTTTAAGAGCATATTTCTCCCTCCACTTTCTTCACTAAGCATCTTCTTCAGACTGGCCTTAACTTCATTTAATTGACAGGATTATTTTGCTTGTTGCTACTGCTATTTTAATGTTGCATAAATGAACATTCAGACTATGTTGTGACTATATACTTTTTTACATTTGTTACTTGTAAAATGCACTCGCAGTAATTGCCTTTGTGACAAATAATTGCCTATGTGACAACCACAGCATTTCCCAGAAACGAGATGCCAGTTCAAAGAATGTATTAAAATTTTAAAAATATTTATTTTATGCATGTACCAGAAAATGAAATTTACAAGTTTTTAAATTAAGGGAAGTGTTTTGCAAGTTGCAGTTTTATTGCTTTTGAGGATGTGTGGATTTTCTAATTTTCAGTAGAAAATTGCATTAAAATTATTTATGCTTTTTTTGTAAATACTCATAATTTCCACTTCATTTTAAAGACTTTTCCAATTAAACTGCTGTAGTTTCTGAGTTCATATTAAAGTATTATATTAAATTGTCTTGAAATTGTGCTTTATAAAACCAAATTCTATCTTGTACTTTTATGATCCACAAAAATCTTTAAAATAATCTGTATCCATCATCTTAAGATTCCTCTATATCTGATAACTGTTGATAATTCACTCCTGTTTAAAACTCCACTTTTGACTGAGGAGCATCTTCTAGGGCAAGACAACATGTACACTAACAGAAATTATTTATATATAGACAAAATCGTATGTGTTAATAGAAAATTACATGTATGTATTTATAAAATTACCAGGTTTTTCATTCCAGAGTTTAGATTTTTTTTAAACCTTAGTTGTTAACTGATCCTATCACATTGCACTCTATGAAAACCATCCTCTGGTGAATAAATATTTACTAAGATTACACTTTATACACTTGTGGCTTAAAATAATTTCACCAATTGAGTGAAGTATTGGAGAGTATGACACTTCCTAACTCACACTTCTACACAAAACCAACCAAAAATACAACAAAAGGCAAAATAAAACAAAACTCCTCCATGAAAACATAACTAAAAAGGCATTATTTATGAAGAAACTGACAGATACAGTGATCTCTGGACAAAATTTAGGATGCTTGGAAACAATCCATATTATTGAATTTTAGTCATGAAAGAGCAAAAATCTCTGACTGAAAGAAAAAGAGAAAAACAATCCTGCAATTAATCAGTCTAGGAAAGCAGATGCAGATAAAGTCAGCTGCAAAGATGGCTTATTTTTCTTGAAGGCAAGTTGTATTGCAGCAGGAGAATGCCAAAACAATCCCCTCTTTGAGTGTTCTACTAGCAATGATGCTACCAAGCCTGCTTTTCTATCTCCATCTATTACTGGTGATAGCCATCTGCTAAACTGTTCCCCACCATATGAGGGTACTCAATCCCTGGTTTATCCCCATGTACCCTCATCTCAATTTAGCAATAGCAACCAATTAAAAACTGATTCCTACTTCTCTTAGATCCTTTCCCACACTATTCAGAATGAGTTGAAGTCTTACAAAGGGGTTCCCCTTTTCCCTCATCAAATAGTATTCTATGTTTCCTCTGGAGCAGAACTCCAGAGGAACCTTGCTGCATTGAGCCAATAAACCTGACCTTGTCAGACTATGCATTTGTTCCTGATGGTCTTTGCCTGATCATGCATTAATAGACAATGTAGATTTCTCTAAAATTAGGGACACAAGCTGAGAAACTAAATTAGGAATCACTTTCCTATAATCATGGGGTCCTGAGCACAAGATGGCCAAGGTCCTAATAAATAGAAGGAAATGTGGACACAGAAAGCATATTTGGAAAATGTCATGCGCTGACAGAAGCACAACTTAACTTGTAGTAGTGCATCCATAAACTAAGGGACATCAAGGACTGGGGCCACCCCTAAGTCATGAAGAGACAAGTAAAGATTTCCTATAGAGATTCAGAGGGAGCAGAGCCTTGCTAATACTTTAATTTCAAACTGCTAGTTCCCAGAACTCTAATAGAATACATTTCTGCTGTTGTAAGCCACTCAGTTTGTGGTACTTTGTTACTGCTGTCCTAGGAAATTAATAAAGATCTTAACATTGGAAAGACAGATACTGCTATAACAATAAATAAAAATGTAGAAGTAGCTTTAAATTGAGTAATTAGTAGGATCTTGGAAGTACTTTGAGGCACCTGATAGTAAACACCTATATTGCCTAGAAAAGACTGTCAGTAGGGTCATGGATGCTAAAAGTGAATCTTCTAAGGACTCAAAATGAAATGAGGAAAACTGGAGAGAAAGCTTCTATCATCTTAGGGAATACATGCACCACAAAAAGCTAAATGTTGGAGAAAATATGAAAGTTAAAGGTACCACTGGTGAAGCTTCTAATGAAAATGAGGATGTGTTATTGGACAATGGTGGAAAGGTGTTCCTTGTTTTAAAGTAGCAGAGGTCTTTGTTGAATTATGTTCTTCTGTTAGATAGCAGAACTTCTAAGCAATGAACTAGCTCTGTCACTCGGATACATATTTACCTGAGAAAGTTTTCAAGCAAATTATGGAAGGTGCAACCTGGTTTCTCATTGTTTTTAGTAAAGTGTGATAAGAAAGGTATAAATTAAGAAATAATTTGTTAAGTCAGAAGGAACCAGCACTTGATAATATGAAAAATGTTTAGCCTCTCCAGATTGTGCTCTGAAAACAGAGCCAAGGGTCATGACTGGACAACCATTTGCTAAAGAGACAAGCACGTGATTCATGGATCCAATCAACCAGCTCATCAGATGTCAGGAATAGAGATGTGATTATTTAGGAAAGACCTGTAGAAATCCCTTGTATCTGATTATGTGAATCCTCTGAATATCCATCAAAGACTGAAAAGGGTTTTCAGAATTTTATGGGTTTTCCAGCAAAATCAATGCCAGCCTGGGCTGAAAGTGACAGAGATAGAACAAAATAAAAGAAGAATGGCTTTGAGGACAAAGCCATGGATGCAAAAGCCTGGATTGGTGGTGATAAGATTTTTCAGGTCAACCTAGGCTTCAAGAGGGTCAGCTCAATGGGTTGGCCAACTGAGCTCCAGAGAGAGTCAGCTCCATGGACTGACAAGCCTAGGCCCAGGAGTGTTGGCTCTAATGGGCTGGCAAGCCAAGCTCTGAGAGTTTTGCATCCCCCAGAAGGGTCTCAGCTTTGGAGTTTCACCTTCTGCCAACAGCTTTCCTGGTTCAGCTAGCTCCATTGGCTGGCAAGCCACCCTCTGTGGTGCATGGCTCTTATCTTCTGAAACTTTTCGGGTTGGGGTTCTTGTCTCCTGCTCAGGGGGAACAAGAGACATGGACAGTCAAAAAGTTGAGAAAGTAGGATATATTGAGAGGATAGAAAAGCTCTCAGAGTGTGAGAGTGCCCCAGGGTTGCCAATTTGGAGTTGAAATCTGTTGCTTATATAGCCCTAAGACCATGTGGATTGACTAGTACTATCCAAGAGCTGATTGGTCGGCACTATGTGCTGATTGATCAGTACTAAGAACCACTCAGCAGGAGGTAGCATCCTAATGGTAAGCTGATTGGTTGTTTTTCTATCCCAGCAGTGAGTACTTAAACTCTAGCTTGAGAGACTTGAAGAGAACTTGTTTACCAATGAGGATGTATCAGCCCAAGAGACCTCAGCCCTAGAGGCCTGCTGAAAGTTCGATATGTTGTTACTGGGGGAGCCCCCCTGCCCGCTGTCTGTCTGCCTAAATTTTTTCTATCTCCTCTCTCTGTGGGAAGTCCTTGGGTAGAAGGTGTGGGGCTGTCACCTTGGTGGACTGAAAGGGCAGGGATGACACTCTACTGCATCCAGAGAACAGAGCATCAAGCAACATAGATGAAATCTAAGGAAGTTTACCTTTTTGGTTTTAGGACTTGCATGAATGCTAGGACCCAGGTTTTTTCCTCCATTTCTCTATTTTGGAATGGTAGTGTCTATCCTGTGCTTGTCCCTCTACTATATTCAGAAGCAGGTAACTTGTCTTCTGTTTTCACAGGTCTACAGATGAAGAGGAATTTTGCCTCAGGATGTATTCAAGTCTCATACATAAATGATTATCAGATGATAATATTTAGAACTTTTTGAATTGATGATATTTAGATGGAAATTTTGGACTTAGATTTGATGTTGGAATGAATTAAGATTTTGGGATATTGGAATATGAGAAATGTAATTTCATGAAGGACATGAATTTTGGGGAGTTAAAGAACATACTTTTATGGATCAAAAGTATTGATTGTGTCCTCCAAAAAGGTATGTTGAAATAATAACTTCCAGTGTCCCAGAATGTGACCCTATTTGGAAACTGGATTGTTGCAGATATAATTAAGATCAGGTCATACTGAAGTAGGATGAACCATTAATCCAATCTGACTGGTAGCCTTATAAGAAGAAGAGAAGCAAAGACTCAGAAAGAGTATACCATGTGACAAGAGAGGCAGAGAATGGTGTGATGTCTGCTGCAAGCTAAGGAATGCCAAGGATTGATAGCCATCACCAGAAGCTAGAAGCAAATAAATATTTAACAAGAGTCTCAGTGTTGTCCTGCTGCTGCCTTAATTTTTAGACTTCTATCCTCCAGGACTATGAAAGAGTAAATTTCCGTTTCCACCCAGTTTGTGGAACTTTGCTACAGCAGCCCTAGGACACTAACACTCTTTAGCTCTGACACATATAGTCTCAGGACCTCTACCTGTTCATATGATCTTTTCACATAATCTTTCCAGAAGAATAGCTGACTTCTTACATGGTAGCTCAGAACAGCCAAAATTACACAAGTAGGAGATTTCAAACCTTTGTATGTCTTGCTCCTAGAAATGATCCAGTTGTTTCAGCCATATTTTATTGGTTGAAGCAGTCACAGGCCTGCCCAGACTCACAGGAAAGGAAAACTAAATCCCCATCTTGGAAGGGAGTTCATAAAGAATTTGTGGGCCATTTTCAATCCACTCCTAAGAATTAAAAAACCTAGGCTGGCATCATGCTTTGATATGGGATGTAAACTTTTATTGCCTTCATGATTTGGTTACTGAAAACCTATAAAATAAGAATAAAATTCTCCCAGTGCAATTGGCATGAGTAGGGCATGAACACATTTTTAAATACCATGGGGACATTTCCCCCAACCCAGAGGACATTGAATGCCAACAGGAAAACAAACTCTTCACCAAAGAAGAGATCACAATTAAAAATGCAAACCAGATGAGAAAACTTATAACCATAAAGGTCATCAAATGCCTATACATAGATAATAAGCACATTAAGAGCTGTAGATAAAAACAATACCCCAAAAGACTAAAGTAAGAAAATATAAAATGATTAAAGAGGGCAACCCCTTCGGGTCCCCTCCTGCTGTGGGAACTTTTCTGTCCTCTCAATAAATCCTGCTTTCTCAAAAAAAAAAAAAAAAAAAAAAAGATTAAAGAAAAGAATGGCAGGTATGAATTTAATAAAATAAAATAATCAAAATTAAGAAACCACAGGTGAGTATTAACCAAAATATAATTTGTTGAAATTAAACACCCAGTAGGTTAAATAGTATATTAGGTTAGCTAAAGAAAAATTATTAACTGCAAGAGGCCTGAGAAAATCCTCCAGAATATATTACACACAACACACACACACACACACACACACACACACACACACACACACACACACACCCTCATTGGGAAGATGTTCATCAAAGGACACAAACTTTCAATTATTAGATAGACAAGATCAGAGTAACTATTGTACATGATGAGTGGTTTTAGATGTGTTAATTATTTGTGATAGTCATTATACAATGTATTCTTATATCAAATCATCATGTTGTATACCTCTAATATATAAAATATTTATTAATATGTGCAATCTTTGTCAATTAAACATTTTAAAATAAAAAATTAGTAGTTCTGAAACAATAAGTAGACACAAAATACAAGACATCAAATAACAAGAACAATCTTAAATGCAAGAAGGAATAATATACCATTTATGAAGTGGTGATCATTTAAATTGACTGCAAATTTTTTTCAAATTAGCAAAGATAAATGCCAAAGAACAAGTGAATGTCTTCTAAGTAATGAGAGAAAATATTTACCAATCTATAATTCTAAACCAGTTTAATTACAAGTGAAGCATAAATGTAGAATAAGGATATTTTGTAATAAAGACTGAATTTATCTCATACTAACAAATTTATGAAATGTGTATATCAAAGAGAGCAATAGATCATGGGAAAAACTTGTGGTTTTCTTTACAATACAATACTGAAAATAAGAGTGAAAATAGTCCTAGAGGGTCCATGAAAAAAAAGATTAGAAAAAAAGAAAAAAACAAAACTACTCAGTATAATGAGGTGAACAAAAACATTCCAAAGGTCAAAAACTTTTCTTTCCTAGAGAGAAAAAAAATCTAAAATAAAATTTAAAATAATTATGAATCTACATAAGAAAAATATGTAGTATATATATGAAGAATATTTAAAATTTACTACCAAAATGCTCTAAATATTTTGAGTGAATGAAAGCTAATACTTTATATTTATGAGGAAAGATTTGGTATTATAAAAATGTCAATTATTCATAGATTGTTCTATTAATTCATCACCACAATTAAACGTGAATTGAAGGTTTTTTTTAATTGGCAAAGCTATGCTGGATTTTATCTAGAGAAACAAACCTAATAATAATCAGAAACATTATGAAAACCATACAAAATATTTATACATTCCAATATTATATTATTGAAAAGAATTTGATTAGTACTGAGTGGGAAATGAAGTAGTTCTGTATATATTAGACTTTGAGATATTTTAAATATGCGCTTTTAAAGAAATAGGAAGATAAAATATTTCAAGACATTCTGTTCACTAGGAGAGTTTTGACTCTTTTTGCCCTTTGTATCTTCATTTAAATTATATAATTAGTTTCTAAAGTTGTACACACACACACACGCACACACACACACACACACACAAAGTATTCGTTAACAAATTGGAGAAGATTTAGACATTTTCATCATATTCCATCTTACTAACAGCACAGTATATTTATCCATTTTTTAGGTCTTTCTTATAATGTGTAATAAACTTTCCCAACTTTCTTCTTTAAAGTCTTATGTGTCTTTAATTTGATTCAATCCTATGTATTTTATTTTTTGTTCTCATTGCAAATGGTATTTTTTATAAATTCCTTTTTTAAAAAAATTCAATTTTTAGCCGTTTCTTGAAAAAATATATAAATGAAGTTGACTTTTCAAAATGCATTTTATATTTGGTAACTTTGCTTGGCTTCCTTATATAAATTTAATAAGTTATCTGTGAATTCTCTTTTGTGTAGAATGAAGGTTATTATATCATCTGCAAATGAGAATCATTTTTCATTTTAATCCTTATATGTTTATTTTCCTCTTATTACCTTGTTATGTGGCCTAGAACTTCCAGTACAATATTAAACAGAAGTAGTAAAAACAAATACATTTGTTCTGGTCTTGGATAAAAGAAAATGCTTCTAATTTTTCACCATTGTGTGTTATGGTGCTTTAAAAACTTTTACTGGGGAGTCAACTCCCTTAAATTTATAATTTATTAACAATTTTAATTTAAAATGTAATGAGATGCTACATTTTCCGTTTTTAAAAATAAATATTTAGAAAATTATTTGTTTTCTTTTTAATTCTATAAATGGGCGATCTATATTTATAAATTTTTAAATGTTGGACCAATATTTTTCTTTAGAATAAAGCCATCTTCATTATGATACATGATATAGTTTTCTATATTTCTATATATAGTTTACCAATACTTTATATTTGAATTATTATAACAGTGTTCATATGTTAACTGGCTTTAACTTTTCTTTCAATTACTCTCTTTCAGTGGTGTCAAGGTTATATTTGTCACAAAACATAAACTTGAGGATAGTACTTGTTTGATTTTCTTTATGGAAGAGACAATTAAAAGATTGAATATTTTTTATTGGTTAATGAGTGACTCCAGTTTTCTATTTTTCTTTTAGAATTTGTTTTTTATTTATAAAACCACTTTATTTAGGTCTGATGGACATGTAAAAGGCTGTACATATTTAATGCGTATAACTCTATAAGTTTGGGGATAAGTATATATCTGTGAAACCACCATCAAAGTCATAGATGTAGCCATCACCTCCCAAAATTTCCTCCCACCCCGTCTAATATTATTTTTATTTTAGTGTGTGTGGAAAGAATATTTAACATAAGGTCTACCTTCATAGCAAATTATAAGTATGCAATAATAGTATTATTGTTTGCTATAGACACTATACTTTATAGTAGATCTCCAGAACTTTTCTTGTATAACTGAAAGTTTATGTCCTTTGACCATAGGGAAGAAGACAGAAAGGAGCTCCCCTGCCCATTTCCTCTCCACCTAATCTTGGCATCTACCATTTTACTCTTTGCTTCTATGAATTTCACTATTTTAGATTCTACACATAAGTGAGATCATACAGTATTTGTCTTTCTGTGTCTGACTCATTTCTCTTAGCATAATGTCCTCCAGGTCTATTAATGCTGGTAAAAACAAGAGGATTTCTTCCTTTTTTTTTCAAGGTTGAATAACATTCATTACATTATGTACCATATTTGCTTTATCCATTCATCTATCAATGGACATTTAGATTGCTTCCATATGTTGGCTATTAGGGAAAATAGTGCAATGAACATGGAGTTTAGATTATGTCCTCAAGGCAGTGGTGGGAAACGATGGGGGGGTGGGAGGGATAGGGGAAGCAATTAATGGCAGTAAATACCTGTCTGGGGATGGGGGGACACTTCTTACAAACAAGGGTGCCTGAACGAGACATATTTGTGTACCTAACCCTTAAATGTACACCTCAATATCACAATAAAAAAAAAAAAAAAAAAGAATGGATTCTTTCCGTCAGCCTCATGAACCAACCTCTCTTAACTTCAAACTTGTCTTCCACAGCTACCTCACTGCTCTCAGCATTCGTAGACTTGAAGAAGGTTTGGGCATTGCTTCAGATTAGGCTGAGGCTTAAGGAAATAATTTGACTGGTTTAATCTTCCATCCAAACCACTAAAACTTTCTCCATGTCTGCAGTAAGGCTATTTTGTTATCTTATCATTTATGTATTCACCAGAGTAACACTTTTAATTTCCTTCAAGAACTTTTTTTTTCATTCATAACTTGGTTGACTGTCTGGTGCAAGAGAGGGCTAGCTTTTCTCTTATTTTGGCTTTGACTTGTCTTCCTCACTAATGAATTATGTCTAGATTTTGATATAAAGTGAGAGATGTGTGATTATTTATTTGACTTGAGCAGATAGAGGCCATTGTGGGGTTATTATCTGGCCTAATTTCAATATTGTTGTATCTCAGGGAGGAGGAAGGCCAGAGAAGAGGGAAAGAGATGGAGACCAGCTGATCAATGGAACAATCAGAACATACACAATATTTATTGTTTGTCATTTTATATGGGTGTGGTTCATGGCAGCCCAAAACAATTATAATTGTATCACCAAAAATCACTTTTCATAGATCACCATAACACATATAATAAAGTTTGAAATATTGTGCGGATTGCCAAAATGTAACATAGAGACAAACTGAGCACACACTATTGGGAAAATGACTCCATAGGCTTGCTTGCAGGGTTGTCACAGACCTCGGGTTTGTGAACAATGGTAGCTGCAAAGTTCAATAAGGTGAAGCACATAAATGAGCTTTGCCTGTAAAGCGATTTGGAGTAAGTTGAAAGGCATCCAAGTTCATAGATACAGACCACAAAGTAAAATACGAATCAATTAATGCCTTAGACAATGCATCAACTGGGGAAGAGTTGAGCCAGGTGAGGCCTAGGGAGTTAAGAATGAGTTTCGGGTCTGGAATCCACAGGAAGTTCCTTAGGCAGTTAGGTTCACAGTGGGATTCAGTTTAATTTCTTTGACAAGTGAGTAATTGACAGGTAGATAAAACAGGGTAAAAACTACCTAGCAGGCTAGCATCTTCTTGTCACCCCATCCTTCACTCACATCAACAGCTCTCCAGTAAATAATTGCCTCTTTTAGTCTGGCCTATGGCACTTAGGAATTTTTCTATGTCAATTTTAAGTGTCTTAATGTAATTAGATTATTTTTCTATCAAAGAAACCTTTTTTTCTCATTTTTACATTCCATGACTTTTATCATTTAAAAATGATTTATTAAAAAACTGAGGATGTATATCGTATTCCCTTCAACTGAGTTCAAGGATGATAAATCTTTTAGTTATGTTGACCTTGCCCCAGATTGCTTGATTCTTACCACTGTCATGGAAGGGAGGTAGATACAGAAGTGGAAAGCAGGCTAGACTCCAATCAGGGTGCCCAGAAACCAGTCCCCAACTTTTCTATGAACTGATGATGTGCTTCTACTCCTCAGAGCCTCACTTTGCTCCCACCCCCCAGACACATGTTGAAGAAACGACTGAAACCAACCACACCAACCTCAGAGGAAAGCCGAAAGAATGAAAGCGGAATATACTTGAGTGAATCTCAGGCCTTTAATCCTCCTGACTGAAGTACAAACTACCAATATTCCCAAACCTGGGGGAGAGGGGAATGTGAGGTATAGAAGAGAGAGATTCGCCAGGCTGGGTGGCTCAGCCTGTAATCCCGCACCTTGGGAGACTGAGGTGAGTGGATTGTCTGAGCCCACGGGTTCGAGACCCACCTGGGCAAGCGAGACCTCATCTCTACAATAAATAAAAAAATCAGCCGGGTATGGTAGCGCGTGCCTGTAATTCCGGCTACTTGGAAGGCTGAGGCGGAAGGATCGCCGGAGCCCAGCAGGTCGAGGCTGCAGTGGCCGGGAGCGGCCACTGCACTCCAGTCTGGGCGACAGAGTGAGACTCTGACTCAAAAAAAAAAAAAAAAAAAGAAAGAAAGAAGAGATTCAATCCAGTTGCTTATGTACTTCCTTCACTTGTAATAAAACTCGGGATGGGAAACAGAATGACTATAAATTGTCCATTCTAGGACCCTCATAGCATTCTTTATATACTTTTGAAATAGACTTTGTATCTAATTTTAGAGACCTTTTCCTACTTACTAAATTTCATGAATAAGTTACCATCTGATTCTATAAAGGCCCAGAAGGCTCCAATCCAATCAAATACCAATCAAAGTTAAAATTATGTGGACATGGAAGCACTCTGGAGTGGAGCCCTTTCTCACAGCTTGTTAGCTCTGTGTTCTATTAATCATATTGCCTTCCAAAAAGGGACGTCAGGGAAGATTGCTTCTTCTATAATGCATAGTGTCTTTTCTTATCAATACCATTCAATATCGCTTTCTCCAGGAAGTTCCCTGATTCACTGCCATCATAGAGGTGAGTGGCTGTATTTAATTTGATCCTGGGGACATAGGCTGTGGAAGGAGACAATTTACAAAGAAAGAATACTGCAGGCTAGGCATAAATTTATTGGCATAAAAAACAAAGCAAGACCAAATGCAACTCATTTTTGAGTCATGCCATAAATATGCCTGATTTGTTTCAGTTATAACAAAGGAAGATGCTCTGGCTTACAGCTGAGTTCTTTTTCTGAAGTGTGTTACTCAACTTTTCTCTTCCAGGGGAGAACTAAAGCTAGAGTTTAGGGAGTGATTGATGGGGATTTGAGTATGGTAGTTTTTTCAATGCTCCCATTGGCTTTCTAAATTACTGCTTCTTCACAAGCTAATCATTTATCACCTTCGCCTCCTACAGACTTTTGCATGTTGGTGACCATTTCCTGCCTTTGCCATTTTTAAGGCCAATATTTAAGATGAAAGGGCTGATGGCTTTTATAAATTCACTTAGTGTTATTAATTAAAATACTGAAAGCAACACATCAAAACAAAAACCAACTGCTTCTTTCAGTTTCTACTGCATTGAAGAAGAATGTTACTGACCGCTTGGGTTACACAAGCCCTTCTAAAAACCATATTTATATGTGTATGTATAGGTTGTGTGTGTGTGTGTGTGTGTGTGTGATTTTCCTTTTTTTTTTATGAGATACACACACAAGAGATAATAGCTTAGCTTTTCACCTCTCAAAGTGTGTCTGTGGGCTCATAGTAGTAGCCTCACCTGAGAGCTTGTTAGAAATGCAATCTCAGCCTGCTTCAAAATGTAGAATCTGTATTTTAACCACCCCACGTGATTTGTGTGCACATGAGAGTTTGAGAAGTACTGCCTTAAAAAGTTGTATTACAATAATTTAATAATAAAATTAGAGCCTTCGTGATGGAGAAGAGCTCATATGGCCCATACTAAAATGGACCCTGTGTGTTCAAATCTGCCTTGGGTTTTCATTGCTTTGGTAACCAGAGCAAGATGTGCTAATTGCTACATGATATAACTTGTCACCCCTTTTGTTATGCTGTCATTCTTTTCAATCCATCAGTGGGAACATATCTTAAAGAGCACGACATAGCTGTCTCCAATTAGCTGATGAAAAATGACATCTGTGTCAATGGGCCTGGACTGCAGATGACAGCTGTGCACTCCAGCCTCACTCCTTAGTGTTTCTGTATAAACAGGGTACAGTCTTGTGAACTAGGTGTGTGAACTTGCTTTCAACTAGTAATCAATATTTTCCCATCTATCTACCATAATTAATCACTTTCTCCTGAATGTAGGGAAATTGCTTAATTCCAATGCATTCAATTTCTGAAAATTAAGGCCAAAAAAGATAAAGTCTGAAAAAAAAGCCTACCGTCAAAATAAATTTTCTTTTTTTAAGCATGCGATTATTGTTGATTCAGTCGCATATGATCTTTCAAAGAGAAGTCTCTCAAAACCAATAAAATCTGTATAAGTGGAAAACAGTTTGCAACTGTCATGTGCTATATGTTTTATAAGAAACTAAAGTGATACTATAAAAAAGGGATTGGCAGTAGTGGGAAACTGCCAGAGGAGGGGCAGGGTAGGATTGGCAGTAGTGAGAAACTGCCGGGGGTGGCACACCCCTTCAACAAGGGTAGCTAACCCTGAATTGTACCCCACGCCATTAAAATAAAAAAAAAATTTTTTTAAGGAAACAAAAGTGAAAGTTACCATTTAAGTTAGTGTCAAGTTTACCTGAGCCAGCATCAATTCCATCAAAATATCTATGAAGAGATTTTTTAAAAGGAGAAAACTTGACTACTATTAGGTCAAGAAAATCAGTGGATAGGAAAAAAGAGACGGAAGATGGGCGGTTCAATCGCAAAACAGGCTTATTCCAAGGAAGAGAATCTGCAGTGGGAACTCCAGAAAACTGAAACCCACTACCACTTACAGGCCAGGGTAGTTCTAGGACTTGGGGTGGGGGTGGGGGGTTGTGGTTGGCTTTGCTGGGGGGTAAATAAGCCTTGTGGTTAAGTAAGTTAAGAGGAAGCCCTATGGTTAGGCTAGATGTTAGACAGGATGCCTGAACGTGCTACATATGTCAGGATGTTTGTGAGATTTTCCATCCTAGGGTAGCTTTCAAAATGGCGGGGGTCTCTGAAGTGGCATTACCCAGGCTAACAACTACCACCAAAAGTAATAATTATCAAATAAGGAATCTGTTGCCAGGCTCTGAAAGAAAGCTAATGACAGTGACATTTAAGCAGGAATGAGGGATTTTCTAGACCGTCTTTTCCTTGCATTTACGTTCTGGGGCCTGGCTAGTTGCCTACGAGTAGAATTTAAGGCAATGTGAGGGTCCTTCTTTCTTTCTATGTCTGTTTAGAGACAGCAGCTCATAGGAATCAACAGAGCAGAAAGCCTGTGCATGCTGTCTGTATGTTGGGGTGAGAATGAGGGTCCGTCAGAAGTGCTAGTTCCCTGAGAGGGGAATGATCTTCAAAAAAGAAACAAAAAATGTGCTTAAACAGGAAGCTCTTTAGGCACTGCTGAAGAAGATAGTGCATGTTTTGTTCTTAAACAACTTTGTTCATTCAGATAATCAGAGATTTGAGCACTGTGAGTAGAGAAAGATTTTATGTTCAAGAACAGTCATCTTTCCGGTTCGTCTATTTGCAAGAGGCTCTGACCTCCTGTTTATCTCTTTCCTCTTCTTCGTGGAGAAGACACCCATATTTTCTTAATTTGGCTGATGGGTAGAAAGTAGAGGCCTCTGATTCTTGTTTAGTTGGAGGTTATTTGAGTCCAGGGATGCAATCCTTTCCATCCCTCCACATTCAGAAAGCTAGAAGCGAAAAAGAGAATTTGGTATGCTCGGTAGGTTCAAACCTCAACTTGGGAATGAAAAACCATTTTAGAGCTCACACAAAGCTACGTCCTCCAGCCTGGATGTTTTCAGTAATGAATGTCAAGTTTGGTTCTCCAGCTGCTATTTTGTGTAATTTCTCAGTTGGTTCAAAACTTGAACGGGAAAGAGGGGTGATATATTTTGTGTTTCACAAAAAGTAATGAACACTAACGATAAATACCTTGGGTTAAAAGCTATTACCTTATCTAATTTTAAGCTGTATATCTGGGTAATAAAATTGACCAAGAAAATATCATTGAAGAATGTGAGGAAGAATATTTCTACAAATTTCAAAGATAACTTCATATTTAGGTATTTTTCTTTTTTTATTATTCAATATTTTTTATTATGATATTGTGGGGTACAGTTAAGGGTTAGGTATACAAATATGCTTCGTTCAGGCACCCTTGTTGATAAGAAGTGTCTCCCCATCCCCAGACAGATATTTACTACCATTAATCC
>CAUYQG010076114.1:0-12952 GCA_963574415.1 Tarsius wallacei | reverse complement strand
GGGCTCGGTGGCTCAGCCTGTAATCCCTCGCCTGGGGAGGCTGAGGTGAGTGGATTGCCTGAGCCCGCGGGTTCGAGACCCGCCTGGGCAACTTGGTGAGACCTCATCTCTACAATAAACCAAAAATGAGACGGGCGTGGTAGCGCGCGCCTGTAGTTCCAGCTACTTGAAAGGCTGAGGCGGAAGGATCGCCGGAGCCTAGCAGGTCGAGGCTGCGGTGGCCGGGAGCAGCCACTGTACTCCAGTCTGGGCAATGGAGTGAGACTCCAACTCAAAAAAAAAAAAATAGGTGGCCTTATGCCTGCAGGTCCCTGAGATTTCTCCCTGGCAAGAGAAATGGGTGTGGTAAAGGAGGGTCCAAGTAACTCCTTGACCCGACTGAGTTATTCAAATACATGGATCACAAGATACTTAGTTCAATGAAAGGAGCCCAGATTAGAAGCAGCCAATACCAATAAAGCATTCTACCCACCAGAGGAAAAAGAGCGCTAGTAGAACCTTGTCTCCATACTTTCACCGGGGTGGCTTTCGTTAACCCTATGGCAAAGATTGAGGCAAAGATTACAGCTATAGGTAAGGACGAGGGGTGACAGTACATTACAGTAAATAGGATGGTCAATTCCTGAAGCTTCTGCCATGCATAGATTAGTCAGCTTCCGGAGTGACTAAAGCAGGGCTGCCGTCTTCTAGGGGTCTAGTGTCACAATTAGTTTTCTCTGGATGGTCAGCTTTCCCTGTGTTGATGGATTAGAAATACATTCCCAGTCTTGTGAGGCTGGTTTCATTCTGCTGTGGTGAATTCCGGGATGTTGGCTACCTTTACTGCAGTAGGCGTGTATAAAATGACAGTGAATGGACATCTCAAAAGGGGCTTTAGGGGTTGAACATTCCATTCTTTTATCCATACAGCATCTCCCGGTATAAAGGGGTGGGTGTCTGTGGTCAAGCTTACAGGTAACTGCTTCCTAACCCAATGGTGTATAGCAGTTAGGGCTGAGCCAAAGGTCTGCATTTGCTGTCTCAGGGTAAGGTTGCCCACTTCCTTTAGATTCCCTCGCCTATCCCTGATAGTGGGGGGGAGGGGAGGCATCCGTAAAGAATTTCAAAAGGAAGAACCTTGTTTGTCCAGTAGGACTAGACCTGATATTTAGCAAAACAATTGGCAACAGTTGGTTCCAAGGTAGGTAGGTCTCCTGACACAGTTACTTAGCTATAATTTTAGAGTTTGATTCCTTTGTTCCTCCTTTTCAGAGTCCTGGGAATGGTATGTGGTGTGTAATTCCATGTGATTCTCAACTCCCTTGCCACCAATTGTATTATTTCAGCCACGAACGCTAGCCTATTGTTTGATCCTATGGTGATTGGGATCCCAAATTGGGGAATGATTTGTTTTAGGAGAAATCAGGCCACTTCATGTGTCTTCTCTGTGCAGGTAGGGAAGGCCTCTATCTAGCTTGAGAAAGTGCATACAAAGACTAACAGATATTTTCAGCCTCGGACTGGGGGAAGCTGTGAAGTCCACAACTATATTTTCAAACAGGGCCCCTCCAACACTTTGCATTCTAGGGGAGATATAGGAATTCATGAGTAACTTCATGGCCACATAGATTGCATCTTCAGGGTCATAAGAAGGGGTGACAAGCCTGGCCACCCGTGGCTCCCACAATAGTGGCTTTTCTCTGTGAGAGGGGCTCACAGGTTGAGTTATCACAGAATTCTCCACTCCAGTATGTACCATGAAGTCAAGGGGCCAGCCCCCCATGATCATTCGGACCATAGGCTCCTGGGGGCCTAACAAAATGGAACCTGGTCTGTCCTAGTCTTCCCCATAGTTTTCCACTGCAGCTAGGCCAACAAAATCATTCTCAGGGGTCTCATATGGTTGGAATGTGGACTGGTACTGTCCTTAGATCACCTGGCTTCTCCCCCTTCCCCTGGGAGTCGAACAATAATTTTCTGGACATTCGTTTTTTCAATGACCTTCTTGGAAACAGTGCTTACATTGGTTCCACCCCAATCTCATCTCTGGGCCAGGTGGTTCTGCTTGTTGGCTCCTTCTCTGGCCCCAGCCTGGCGGGGCCACTTTACAGGAGTGTTCTGACTGTTTCACTAGAGCAGCAGCAAGCATATCCACCTTTTTCTTCACTTTTTGGTCTGCTTCTCGTCAGGCCTCTTGGTCTCGGTTGACGGATACCTTCATTGCAATCTCTAATAGTTGGCTAGCATTCATCCCAGCAAAACTCTCTTAACTTCTGTAGTTTGCATCAGGTGTCTCCCTGAGCCTGACTGACAAAAGCTGCATTAACCATTCACTGATTTTCAACTGCTTCTGGGTCAAAGGGGGTGTCAAGGTGAAATGCTTCACATAGCCTCTTGAAGAATTGACTTGGGCTTTCTTCAGGACCCTGGAGCACCTTTGAGGTTTTGCTCATGTTCATAGCCTTTTTCCCTCCTTGCTTTATACCACTTAAATGAGCTGCTTGGTAATGCTGGTGCATTTGAAATTCCCAGCCATTGCTGGGGTCCCACTGGGGATTTTCCTCAGGGAACTGATTCTGGGTGAAGGCTTGAGCATTCACCATCCTTACAGGGGCGTGTTCCTCTAATTATTTTTAAGTGACCTAAGTAATTTGGCAGCATTCGTCAGCATTAAACAGAGTCAGGAGGAGCTGGCGGCAGTCAGTCCAAGTGGGCTCGTGGGTCTGGATGATGTATTGCATCAGATCAATCATAGCCTGAGATTTCTCAGTGAATGAGGGAGTATGGTTTTTCCAGCTCAGGAGATCAGTGGTGGTAAAGGGCTGATATATAAAAGTACATTGTTCTCCTTGGATCTGACCATCTTGACTGTAGTAGAGGGGCCCCTTAATTTCTTTCCGTTGCAGTCATAAGGCCTCTTGGCGCTTGTGGGAAGGGGGGCCGCTGGCAAAGTCCTCTTGGTGCTTTCTGGTTGGAGTATATGGAGTTAAGACTGGCGGCTCCAGAGTAGCTGTGGCTAGGGGTGTCTCGGGTTACTTCGTTGGAGAGGTGGTGTCAGAGATGGGGCTCCAGCCACAGTAGTTGCAGGGAGTGCAGGTAGTAGTGAAGGGTACAGTGTCCCATAGGGCGAAGGGATTTCTTCAGGCTCCTCAGACAGAATGGGCTTCTCGGGTTCCGGACAGCATTTTGAGGGAGCCATCATTCAGGCCATCATGACTTTACAGTTCTCTTCTAGACAGACTTTGAACCAAGTTGGCCGAGAAAGGACTATATCTTGCCAACAGTCAATGTACGGGAACTGGTCAGGGTGGCCTGGGTCCCCCTCTAAGACTCTAAACACTTTGCTAACTAGTTCTTTGTCTAGAGATCCCTCAGAGAGACAGCCCACCCTGAAGAAAGACCAATCTATTTCGTAGACCATCCCGAGATTTCTGGGAGTCAACTTAATACCATAGTCCCCTGAATATCCCTTTTTGAAATTCTTCATCATACGTTCTAGGGGGGTAAGCTTACTCTGTTTGCCACCCATTCCTTCCCTAAAAAAGATGACAATCACGTGTGAGATAAGGAAACGGAAGGGGTGAGTACTCATTTCGTCCGTCTCTGGCTGTTCTTGCAGAGATATAAGGTCGGTATAAGCCCCCTACTAAGTTTCAATTCAGGATTTTTTTTCTGACTCTACTACTCCTCTAAGCCATATGTGGTTGCTATGGATCCACAGATTGGGACTCTACTCTTGCTTTGTTGCCAAGCAGCGTCTCATTCACTCGTACTCACACAATGTTTCAGCACCCTAGAGTCAAAGTTTCGTCCCCTGTGGGACTACTCATGCTATTTTGGGAGGTGATTAGGTGCCCCTTCTACCTCTTAGGGGCAGGTTTACCAAATCGAACTCGGATTCTTATCAGTCTGATGGGTGGCAATCCCTGGGCTGGTTCCTGGGCCTTACCAGGTTCCTTTGTGCTCCTGGGGTCCTTGCCCTGGCATGCTGGGAGAGCTAGTCCCCTATGGATCAATCAGTCCACTGGCACCAGGTGAGTTCACCTCTCCCAGTGTCCCAGGGGTCGCACTCCAGCAACAAGGGAGGTAAAATCACCATCTTTGCCTCCCAGGAGAGACCCCAGAAATGTTGTAGCATCCTTTACAGAGAGACAGGACACCGAGGCGTCTTTGCCAGGGAGCAGTGCTTATTTGTGCTGGCACTGGCCCAGCGGATTCACATCCAAAGACTGAGCCCCGAAAGCAATGGGGTATTGCCTTATATACTTTTCACTAACTTCTTTTTACACTCTAGCGCCTTTGTCTCCCTTAGATGGCAACATACATTTTGATTGGGTATTTTATGGCACAGTGTCCTAACAGTTTTACACATGTCCACTTAGACATTGACTACTCCACGTTACTTCCCCTTTGTTCTGGGAAGGAACTTACCACATTACCTGTTCATAATTAGAAACAAGTGAGAGCCGGGCTCGGTGGTTCAGCCTGTAATCCCATGCTTTGGGAGGCTGAGGTGAGTGGATTGCCTGACCCCGTGGGTTCGAGACCCGCCTGGGCAACTTGGCGAGACCTCATCTCTACAATAAATCAAAAAATTAGCCAGGTGTGGTATCGCGCGCCTGTAGTTCCAGCTACTTGGAAGACTGAGGTGGAAGGATCGCCGGAGCCCAGCAGGTCAAGGCTGCAGTGGCCGGGAGTGACCACTGCACTACTCCAGTCTGGGTGACAGAGTGAGACTCCAACTCAAAAAAAAAAAAAAAAGAAACAAGTGAGGACAGATCATTTCATGTCCATATGGTTTGTTCATTCTAAAGAGTTTTACATCAGATCATTACAAACAGAGAAATGGTAAAAAGTTTCATATGTATAGCCAATTAAAAAACTAACTTTTGAGGCTATTTTTTTAGCTGAGACCTTAAAGAAGCAACAGGGTGCCAACATGGAGGGCTGCAAGACCAGAGTGCCAAAGAGGTATCCCACTTGGCAGTTGCCATTAGCAACAAAACTCCATCTGCCCAACAGAGACTTAGTAAAAACAATCCTCCTAAGATTGTGACTGTTGCTATGAATACAGTCTCTTCCTATGGGTACAGGCACTAGAAGCATAGTTGCCCCCAAGAGGCCTAAACCTCCAGGTCTTTGTCCACTGTGCAGGCCAGAGAGCCATTGGAAAGCAAGTACGCTTTCTTCCGAAAGGAAGAACACCTGGCTCAGAAATGGTGGCCACTGGGGAGGCCTGGAAATCTGCTAAAGTGCCTGGTGTTGGTTCACCATCACCCCAACAACTCTCAGGTCATCCATGTTGTAATATATAGTCTTGTCTTAATCAAAAGTTACTAAAGGTTAATTCAAATTATAAATTTAAAGGTTTATCTATAAAAAGGCAAAATAAAAAAAAGGAAAGCAAAGGAAAGACATAAAGAAAGTTGTTGATACAAAAGTAAAAAAGAAGGATAAAGATAAAAGATAATAATTTTGTTTAAGAAAGGATCTTGCATGGTACATTTTTGTCCATACAGATACGTGTTTTGTCCATACAGCAAGGATTGTGTATGGTACATTTTGTCCATATAGCCTGGTTATTTGAAGGAAGAAAAGTATAGGACAATAATAGAAGGTTCAACCATGTGAAAAAGTAGTCTATGTCATAGAATGGTATGTGGAAGGTGAAAGGACAGATCGAGAGTGGGAAGCCATTTTTCATCTTGTTCTTAAACACTGACGCAATGATGAGAAAGTAAAAGCTATGTTTTTGGAGAAATGCACACTTTAGGTATAATTAACTTTACCAGTTTTGTCTTTTCAGAAACAGACTTCCAGGCATCAGAGGTATCTCATAGTGGCAATCAAGCTTGCCTAGAGTAAAGGGAATTTACAAGGCCTAAGACATCATGCATTGGGCAAGGACTGTAAAAGTCATGAAACTTGTAATTACAAAAGTTATAACCGCTCAGAGGGAGAGTAGGTGGGGATTTGATCTTCCAATAAATTGGGCCCTATCTACAGGGAAGCCAAGGATCCCCCGAAGCTACCCACTGGGAATGCCTAGGAGATAAGGGGAGATACACCCTCCATTAGGTCTAAGGAATGTCGTTTGGGAAGGTGCAGGAGAATTAGAATCCTTGTTACGCCCTTCTCTAGGGGCTATGATAATGTGGCGAGCATTAATGGGTCTCTGTGTCACAGGTTCTCCAAGACATCCACAGGTGGTCGATAAGGAAGTCACAGCAGTCACGACAGTCATGTGCAACATCTCCAAGAAAAGGATTTAAGCCAGGACCCTGGGGGGCTACAAGGCCACACTCACCTAGCGTGTAGGCCCACTCCCTGTCTGTGGGGGGTGAACTTTTCTGAACTTTTCTTAAATAAATCTTTTCTTCTCTCACCTCTGTGTGCTGCAAATCTTTGCAATTTACTCAGATCTCTGGGTTGCCAGCGCACACCTCCAGTTTGCCAGCCACAGCGGTGCTGCGCGCCTCCCTGCGCCTCTCTACCCTCACCCTGTCCCTGTCCATCCCTACCCTAACAGAAGGTTTGTTAAAAAAATGTAAAAGAAATTTTGTGAACAAGAAAGTTTACAAAAATTTTAGTCATTTCAATAAATGTACCATTAACATCAATTACACTAATGCTATGCCAAAATATTACTCAGAGACCAAAACATAAACCTTTTAACTAACAATCTGCAAAATAATTTTCTCCTATAAACAACAGAAAGGAAAGGGAAGAGAAATTCAGTTAGTCCCTCTGCCATCTTGTTAAAAGAGTGAGGCTTTTTTTTTTAATTTTTAATTTTATTTATTTATTTTTTTTGAGTTGGAGTCTCACTCTGTTGCCCAGACTGGAGTGTAGTGGCCGCTCCCGGCCACCGCAGCCTCGACCTGCTGAGCTCCGGCGATCCTTCCTCCTCAGCCTTCCAAGTAGCTGGAACTACAGGAGTGCGCTACCACGCCCGGCTAATTTTTTGATTTATTGTAGAGATGAGGTCTCGCCAAGTTGCCCATGCGGGTCTCGAACCCGCAGGCTCAGGCAATCCACTCACCTCAGCCTCCCAAGGCGCGGGATTACAGGCTGAGCCACCGAGCCCTGCTGAGGCTTTTTTTTAAACTCTTTAATAAGGCCAGGCGTGGTGGCTCACACCTATAATCCCAGCACTTTCGGAGGTCAAGGTGAGAGGATTGCCTGAGTCCACTGGTTTGAGACCAGTCTGGGCAACTTGGTGAGACTTCATCCCTACAATAAATCAAAAAATTAGTTGGGCATGGTGGCACGTGCCTACAGTTCCAGCTACTTGGAAGGCTGTTGTGAAAGGATCGCCTGAGCCCAGCAGTTTGAGGCTACAGCGGCCAAAAGTGTGTCACTGCACTCCAGTCTGGGTGACAGAGTGAGACTCCAACTCAAAAAATAAATAAAAAACAAATAAACAAAAGTGAGTCTTTTAATTTTGTTTTTTTTTTAACTTTACAAGATCTTTGGACTATAACTTTGGCTAAATAAGTAACTTTTACTGTAACCTGTAATCCTGTGTTATAACATTATGCTTTTAAAGCCTTTAATACCTAGTCGGGCACGGTAGGTCAAGCCTGTAATCCCAGCACTTCAGCAGGCCTAAGTGAGAGGATTGCCTAAACCCACAGGTTTGAGACCAGCTTGGGCAACTTAGCAAGATCTCATATCTATAATAAATTTTTTAAAAATTAGCCAGGCATGGTAGCGTGAGCCTCTAGTTCCGGCTACTCAGAAGGCTGAAGCAGAAGGATCACTTGAGCCCAGTGGATCGAGGCTGTAATGGTTGTGAGCGTGCCGCTGCATTCCAGCCTGGGTAACGGCGTAAGATTCCAACTCAAAAAACAAGCAAACAACAAAAAAACTAATACCTAAACTCCTTAGGTTGTCAATTTAGTCTCTCTAGGATGGGGTAAAAAACAAAAGCTTCAGGAACCACACTTACCCCATGCCTTCCTCCTGAAGTGCCTGCAGAAAAGGTAAATTGATTTTGTGAACATCTATTGTAAAAGCCTAAAATAGCATTTAAAGTCTCAGTCAACAAAAAAAATCTCAGTTACCCACTGCAATTTATAATCAGATTGCTTTTCAGTGCCAAATTACTAACAACTTTAAAATCTTCTTCCAGGCATATGGATTACTAGTACAACATAGGATAGATAACAAAATGGCTTTTTGTTTGAAGTATTACTAATTATTAGTTCCATTTCACCCTTTGCGATGAAGTGAAACAAACCACCACCCAACGACCTGCCCCCATCAAAGGGAAGGTTTAAAATCATTCAACCTCAAGAAGTCATTTGCCATTACTTTGTTAAATTCTGGTGTGGCTACATGGCTATTTGAGCACTGGCCACACCTGTTTCCTAAGATTTGACTCCCTCCCCTACCTTGGGAAGGTAAATCTCCTCTCTCTCTCATTTACTTTCTAAATAAGCTATGTTTTCCAATCTAACTTCTGTGCAATTCTTTGCATCTTATGCACTGCACCAGATGCACAGACTCCCTCCCCCACTCCCCTGCGGGTCTGTCCTAACACTTTGGATGTTCCAGAGAGGATTTTGACCTAATATATATTAATTAATTTGTAACATAAATTTTAAGGCATATGAAGTAAGCTAAATCAGTTAATAAAATCAAATTGCTAGCAAAATAATAATATTAACTAGCTTACTTCAGTTTGTTTAAAATTTTCATTGTACTTACCTGCCTGACCTAAGAATCAATACCTACGTGTGATTACAGTAACATTCCCATGACCACAGACCCCCAGCTTTGTCTCCTTTGGGCAGGTCGTGCTGACCATTTCCTGCTGTTACAAAACTCCTTAGTCATAAGTTCCATGTAATTGTATGCTTTGTTAACTGAAATCAAATGTTATGCCTGGTAAAACCCCATTGTTACATTTTCATGTTTTGTTTTTATATTCTGTTAGTGACCTAACCAAGGTAGCTCCATTGTGTAATGATTCTTCTACCTTGTCTCTATGTAACTACCTTAAACTATATCTAAATGGCACAACTCCAGGGACTTTCTGGGCACTGGCTATACCTAGGACATGAAATTAATCAAAGCTCCCTAACAATCGAAGTTCCCATTTTAGTTGCCAAGTTGTTAGTTAATAGTTGCTATGGTCACTAAGTTGCTATGTAACCAATGCTGCAAATTTTACCTATAAAAGATTGTCATAAACTGCACCAATCTGCCAAGAGTTTTTCTGGCGTTTGCTTACTCTTGACCCGCACAATAAAGAACTCTAATTAATTAAACTGAGTTTACAGGCATGACTTCTTCTTGCTTACTCGGTCATAACACATACACCAAAAAATAAACTCTTAATAAATACAAGATACCCATATTCATGAAATAAACAATATTTTAATATCTTGCAGTTCATGATGGCTTTACGTAAGGTTAGCTAATACATCAAGACTCGATATGCATTTAGAGTTAGAGTTATGGTCAACCATAACAGAAGCAATTCCATATTTCATATGGTCTTTTTTAGTCTTTTGATTTTTGGTTGTTTTTTGTCCAATCTAATTGAATCATCTGTTTTGCCTTAATATGCCTATGAAGCACTCATACTACGTGTGGGATCAAGATTGGGTCTGCCTTTTACTTGTTGGTTTGTAATAAGTGTCTCCAGTCTACAATATCAGCAGAAAACCTTTTTGAACAACTCAACTACTCTGTGTGAGTTCAGTGATATCCATGCTTACTAGACAGCAATCACCTGAAATTGAGTCAGTAGTGAATGTGACACACTTAACCCTGACCTCGGGTCTCTACACTCTTCTCTTGGGGTCATTCACACATGAGACTGTCTGACAAACAGACTAAACCAGGGTGTCAGGGAAAATCTATCACATAGACATAGACATAGACAGAAAGGTTTTCTTTCTTTTTTTATTAATAAAAAATATAAATAAGCATTTTTCCCTAGTTTCTTTTTATATCACAATCATCTCACACAACACACTTTGGAGATTACTACTTTATATAGAAAGGTAACTTTCAAAAAATACTTTAAAATGCATGGCAGAACATATTCAGAGAGCTGCACAAGAACATTGATGTTAGTTTTGTAAGGTGTGGTAATAAGTGATTTTATGCTTTTGTGTAATTTTCTATGTTTTTCCTATCATCAGAAAAACATCTTTGTTTTAAAAATGTGCATTTCAGCCAGGCACAGTGACTCACGCCCATAATCCCAGCACTTTGGGAGGCTGAGGTGAAAGGATTACCTAAACCCAGGAGTTAGAGACAAGTCTGGACAACATGCTGAGACCTCGTCTCTACAATAAACCAGAAAAAGAAAAAAAGAGAGAAAAGAGAAAGAAAAAGAAGCAAATGTTATGCTGAGGGAGTGAAGGGCGTGAGACGGGAGTTGGGTGGGGCAGGGGAGGAGTCATGCTCACATAATTCAGACAGCAATGGACTCCTCTGGAGGCAGCAGCTGGCTCCCCACCCAGATACTGATGCTCCAAACCAGCCTCCTTTTTGGTGAGTAGCAGAGTAGCTCTAGCGGTTCAGAGCAGGTCTGGTGGGAAGCTGAAGAGTCCGGTGGGAGTGGCAGGTGGGTCGCTGGGGCTTCCGTGGTATCAATCTCCTGATTCTTCAAGCCTCTTTTCGGCTCAGGAGGAGAAAAAGAGAGCTATGGGCTTTCTGGGATGCCTCCAAACTGCCAACCCCCAACACAGGAAAATTACTGTCAAACTCTGACTTCAAAAGACAATGATTCACCCTGCTGTGCTCTGCTGCCTCAGCTGCAACCACGAGAGCAGTGTCTCACCCTCCAGTTTCCTGGAGCTTTGGCAGAACCGATCTCCACTGTCTCGGCCCTTCTCTCCATTCCCTTGCCACTCCCCAGCCTGCTTTCTGCCTCTACGATCAGGCTGAGGAGGGTATGGGTGGTGAGCAGGGCATCAGGATGGCCTTCCAGTGCCCTGCCATTCAGCCAAAGGCAACCTGCACCGTCTGCAGAGGCGGGGGTGGTGGAACACCCACTCCTTTGTGTGTGATTGCAAGCTGCTTCCAGTATGTCCAGATGCTGCCTTGGACTTGGTCTCCCAGCCCCCTGTCCTCGTCTAGAAAACCCTATTATGGTTCAAAGAGGAGCTGAGTTCTGCAGTCAGACCCATTGGGTCTCAACTCCAGTTCTGCCACATATTGATTGTAAAATCTTGGGCAAGTCATATACTCCTTGGAGAAAGTTGCTTACCTTGCTGAGGCTCAGTTTCTTTAGGGTAGATGGAAGACCTCAGTGTGGATACCTAGCTCAAGGTGGCATTTGGGAGATGAAATGAAATAGTGCACATTCTGGTTACCATCTGACATAGGGACACAAATGTCTGTATGTGGTATTATATGTTTCTATCTTGTTGAAAAATTTACAAATAGATAAAATTTAGAAATGGCATCATTTTATGTTCATGATGGTTTTATCATGATCTAGTAGGTTAAAAACAAAGAAGGTTTTCTTCTGAGAACTGAGGAGTTCTCATGCTCTTCACTCCTCTACCTCCTACACAAGGGTGAACATTGTAGGTGCTTACAAAAAAAGTGAGTTCCTCCTTATAAAATCAATAAGAGAAATACTACTACCATTGCTGATAAATTGGCAAAAGATACAAACAGATGAAGCATAAAGAAAAAAAAACCAGGTAAGATAAATAAGAATGAGCTGGGCTCGGTGGCTCAGCCTGTAATCCCGCGCCTTTGGGAGGCTGAGGTGAGTGGATTGCCTGAGCCCGCGGGTTCGAGACCCGCCTGGGCAAGCGAGACCTCATCTCTACAATAAATCAAAAAAAAAAAAATTAGCCCGGCGTGGTAGTGCGCGCCTGTAGTTCCAGCTACTTGGAAGGCTGAGGTGGAAGGATCACCGGAGCCCAGCAGGTCGAGGCTGCGGTGGCCGGGAGCGGCCACTACACTCCAGTCTGGGCGACAGAGTGAGACTCCAACTCAAAAAAAAAAAAAAAAAAGATAAATAAGAATGAAAAGCAGTCACCATCACAGATTACTAAGCATGCAAATTAGGGAAACTGGATATCATACTTTGACTAGCAAATTGACAGCTGTTCTTTTTTTAAGCAAGAATGCTCAGTATGCTGATGGAGCAGTGTAACAGGATTTCTCATAACGTAGGCAATTTTAAAAATGAGTAAAACACTTCTGGGTGGTCCATGTGTCACTAGCACTTACACATTTAAATGTTTGTACCCTTTTCCATGAAAATTCCATATCTGGGATTTAATCCCAAGAAACTAACCCATCGTGCAGAAGAAACATATTCACAAAAAGATTCATTTTGTTCTAGTTATAATAATTAAGAAATTGGAACTCAGTAATGATGCCAAGTGGGTTGCAGCACAAAACTCATGGATTCTTTGGTTTATCCCTAAAATGAATTTTAGATTAGTCAGCAAAGGTTTAAAACAAAGTTTATGAGAGAAAAAAGAGAGAAAAGAGGGAGACATGTCAGAGCTGGCACGGGTAAGAGAAATGGTATCTTTTGCTTTTTACAATAGACCTGATATACCTTCACAATGATATGCTAAAGAAAGTGAGTGAGGGTAACCACTACTCTGGAGATTGACATCTGTCTGCTTCTGATGGTAGAAGAGGAGGGGAGGGGTGCTGTTTTCCTAACTACATTTTCTTTTGCAGGAGACCTGCCAGACATTTCCGATTTACAAATTCATGAGCTAAAAAGTGGTCTTATTATCATTTCTATGGCTTTGGTTAGTTAAGGGGTGGTATTCAGACTTCTGCATTCAACAGGAAACCTAAAACTTTCTTAGTGATTATTATGATAAACCATGGATTGAAAGGTTGGGCTGTCCTAGTCTTACATTCTGTTGGGGTTTTCTTTTGATTTGCTGAGAGGGTAGGGTAGGCTGCCAGCAGGTCGAGGCTGCGGTGGCCGGAAGCGGCCACTGCACTCCAGTCTGGGCAACAGAGTGAG
>CAUYQG010076111.1:0-51976 GCA_963574415.1 Tarsius wallacei | reverse complement strand
GTCTTTTTTGTTTTTTTTTTTGAGTTGGCGTCTCACTCTGTCGCCCAGACTGGAGTGCAGTGGCCGCTTCCGGCCACCGCAACCTCGACCTGCTGGGCTCCAGTGATCCTTCCACCTCAGCCTTCCGAGTAGCCGGAACTACAGGCGTGCGCTACCACGCCCGGCTAATTTTTTTGATTTATTGTAGAGATGAGGTTTCACCTGCCCAGGTGGGTCTCGAACCCGCGGGTTCAGGCAATCCACTCACCTCAGCCTCCCAAGGCGCGGGATTATAGGCTGAGCCACCGAGCCCGGCTTATTGTCTTTTTAAAGTTAAAAAAAATTTTAAAAATACTTGAAGTGTCTCTTTTAATGTGGGAGCTACCTTTGCATATCCAGTATATCCATCCAGAAAATCCCCAACAGTCTCCCACCCCAAATCTCTCCTCCACTTTTTAAAAGCAAATACCTCCTTTCCAAAACAGTTTTGGTATTTATGGTCAGGAATAATGGTCAACTAAACAAAGTCCTGTTTAAGGCGCTGATGGGATACAGGAACTTCCAACATCCTACATTTTCATATTCAAAAAACATGTCATATCCACATCTATCATACGAGGGGTTAATGGCAATAATGACTTCTGGATAGCACTTTACAGCTTATAGGCACTTTCATGCTGTTTTCTCCCTTCTCCCTTGCAACAGACAGCCTGGGTCCTGAACATTGTTGTCCCCACTTTACAGATGAGGATACTGAGGCCCAATGCAGGGATGTGGTTTCCTGAAGGTCTCCAGGAGGTCACCCAGGTCTCCAGGGCAGGGAGCTGGAGCGGCCTGTGCATGGCCATGTCTTCAGCACCACGGACAGCGCCCGCTCCCAGTAGGCACTTGGTGTCCTTACTGGTTAAGTGAAGGACTGTGCTCATTCCCTCACCCTGTGGGGAGTTCCCATTGTGGGCACTGTGTGCTCCCTCACAGACCGTGGATACTCTAGGCCTTTCCCTGCCTTGATCCCCGCCTGGGCTCCATCCCTGCACCCTGAAACTCCTTCACCCACCACCCAGCTGGTAAGAGAGTGGGGGCCTTGAGGGCCACACGCGTATGCTGGGGATGTGGTTGAGAGCTCAGACTTTGGATCAAAATCAGAGCTGGGCCACAGTGCTTCCTGATGTGTGACCTTGGGTAGGTGACCTGGCCACCCTGGACCTCAGTTTTGTATTTGCAAAATGGGGAAACAATGGGGTGTTTCTCACAGGGCCTTTGGGAGGGCTGACAGCTGATGCAGGGGAAGTAGAAACTCATGGCAGGTACAGGGTAAGCCCTTCATTGTTTCTGTCCCTTCTGAGTGTGGTGCATTCTAGAAACAGAAAGACAGTGGATGCAGCTGCAGCTGGGATTGTGGTGGGGAGTGGGTGGGTAGGGTGGAGGTGATGAGGCAGAGTGGGTGGGTGGGGTGGTGAGGAGGACCCAGCCAGGTGGCAGTGGTTCACAAAACCTGGGGGTCTTTGCAGGGGTCCTAGCAATGACTCTGGGGAGGGGGTACACAGGTGGTAGGCCCCCCACCCTGCCTTGATAGGATCAGTCATGTTCTGCTCAGATGTAAGCCTTAGGCTTCCAGGGATGGCCCTGTTGGAAGCTGGTTTGAAAACAGGTCCCCGGATGACAGCCAACCTTCCTCCCACTCAGTGTTCCCGGAGTCTCCCTGCATTACAGGACTTGTCTGGGTTTCAGAGGGAGCCGTGATGTGGCCGCATTCATGGTCCTGGGTTGGCTTAAATCCTGAAATGATAGAGGGGGTCAGGAGAGGGGAATGGACTGACCCCCTCCCCAGCCCTGCCTGGTCACATGCTTGCTGTGCAGGCTGGAGGAAATCATTACTCCCCCATGCCTCAGTGTCTTCACCTGTGGGGTTCATACCTTTGCTTTGGAGGGCTGTTGTGAGGATTGAGTAAGACATTGCAGCTGGAATCTTGTTTAAGCACATGGGCCTGGAGAGACCCCTTGAGTCTGGATCCTGGCTCCATTCTTTCCAGCTGTCTGGCCCTGGGCATGTTACATCCCTTCTCTGAGCCTGTTTTCTCATCTGTAAAAAGGGGGCTGCTATCGAGACGGTTCAACGAGGCAGTGGGTGATCTGGGCTCATCATAGGGCCTGGCACAGGACAAGCACGTAATAAATGCAGCCGTTGCCGTGGCAGTTATTACATAAATACATCTAAAGTGCCCAGCACAGAGCTGATGCTCAGCGGATGGGAGCTTTAATTACTATTAATATCATCCAAGGAGGCCTTCCTTTTTTTTTAAATCGTGCATTTAAAAGTTAGGATTTAGTTCATTGAAATTTGTTTTAAAAGAAAGGCAGATTTTTTAAGTGTATAGGTTTGTTTCTTTGATCTCTCTTAAAAAGAAGAATTTCACACCTTTTGGAGTGTGCTCGATGCAAATGAAGATCTGAGAGCTTGCGGAAGGCCGCTTGGAGCTAATTCTGGGCTGGTTTGACAGCCACCACACTGAAGGGGATGCATCGAGCTGACAAAGCGAGGCTTTCTTTGGTAACGTCCCAGCCTCTCAAAATCGTCACTCTCCAAACTAACACTTGTCATATTGGTGTTTGAAAGCAGTTTTTCGTTCATTGATACGACGGTGCACCCTGCCCTCTCTTAAAACGCTTCAGAGGCTCCCCATGGCATCCTGGGTGAGTCCAGACATTTGGCCTGGTGCTCACTCCTCCCCTTTGTCCGCTCTGGGCTTCTGGGCAGTTGTCAAGTGTGTGTTTTCCCATCTCTGTGCCTTCTTGCGTGGGCTGCTTCCGCCAGGTGCCATTCTCCTCTGCCTGGGGAGCGGCTGTTTAGCCTTGGTGTCTGTTTCTGCTATGGCCCCCCTCTTATCAGTCTTCACGGAACCCTCCCTTACTCCTGTCCTAGGAAAGGAGAAAGCACCGCTGTTTGTGACTCCTTAAGACTCGACACCACCCCCACTGTGGATCCTCAGTGGCTTGCGTGCCTTTCTCCCTCTAGGCTGCAGGACAAGGGTTTGTCACGGGGCCTCTCTGTTTCCAGCTGTCATTATGGGGCCAAGGAAGAGGATTATGGAATGAAGGAATGGATAGTCAGAGGAGGCAGGATGGTTTTATTTTAGTGTATCCTACCATCCAGAAATGCTTATTTAGCCTCAGGACACTGGCTTTACTAAGAAATATTTTGAAAATAGAAACCTTTATTCTTAATCGTTTTTTTCTTTTGTAAAGCTGGATCATTTTAATTTTTTTTTTTTTTTACAATTTAATAAACAGTTCTTTTGATGACTGCAGACATGTAAGGCTGTTTGGTTGTATTCAGAAACATCGCAGTCATGGTGGCTTTCCCGACTGACGTGTGGTGTATAGTCTTCAATAATTATAAGGAGTGACTTATATGAAACTGCTGTCAAACCAGTAACAACTGCATTTATGCATCCATTGTTTTCAGGATTGTTGGTCATCTGGGCATATTTCCCTCAAATAACTTTGCCTCCTTGTGTCACAAGGCCCAGTTCGTTCACATTGACCTCAATGACACCCTAAGTTTTATATAGTGGGGATGAGGAATTCTTTATATCAGGTATTGGCAGGCACAAAGCAGGGTTCAGGGTGTGTTACATGGGCTTTTTTGAAATGTAAGTCCATTGGCCTAATAAATCTTTCATATTTTGATGGTTTTCTTGTAACGCCATCTCCAACAAAGCAGATTTTAGTAACCATCCTCTTCCTTGCTTTCTTCTTTCTCTCTCCCCTTCGAATAACTTTTAATACTTCTGTTTCTCTCTGGGCACGAACTTTAGGCAAAGGGACCTCCCATTTTCCCGCTCTCCCTTTTCGTTTTTGTTTAATCATAGTGGGAAGTGCTTCAGCTCTGGACTGTCCCTCGCTGTCCAGCCAATAGGCGGGTACTGCTCCCTGTGGAGTCTTTCATTGTCCTTTTGTCTAGTGTTTCTCTTTGCATGCATCTTGATAGTCTTTTTCATTTGTATCTTTTCAGCATGGCGCTACTTATAGTAGAGCTTAGCCTTCAGACCAATCATCTACTTTGCCTTCTTTGAACGTTCTGGAGCCTCTTTCTTTTTTTCTCATGGTAATCCAAACGATGTCCATAGTGTTTATGGTATAATTCAATATATCCGTTTTGTGGTATGGTGATGGTTGCCGAGCTGCTGGGCGCAGCCTCCTAGTCACCAAAAAACTCTCAACTTTCAGGCTTTAATTATAATTTTTTTATAGATGAGGTCTCACTGTGTTGCCTAGGGTGGTCTCAAACTCCTGGGCTCAAGCAATCCTCTTACCTCGGCCTCCCAATGTGCTGGATTACAAGCATGAGCCACCTGGCCTGGCCAATCATATTTGCATACGTTTTTCAGTTGCTATGACAAAGAACATTGCTAGGGGCCACCCCCCCCCACCTTAAATGGATTGTCTGTAGCCAGAAGGCACCTGCGAAACCTTTAAAAAAATGTTTGCTGGGTAACACAAGGGCCACACACCTGGTCCTGTAGCCATGACTTTCACCCAGGGCCCTTCGTCAAACCCTGGTGAAATCTTTGCTGGGAATTTTCTGGTGAGGTGGAACCAGGTATGGGCTTCCTGTTCCGAGGTTTCTCCATGAGAACTCTTTCTTTTTTTAAGTTGGAGTCTCACTCAGTCTCCCAGGCTGGAGTGCAGTGGCAGGATTACGGCTCACCGCAGCCTCAACCTCCTGGGCTTCAGCCTCACAGCCTCCAGTGTAGCTGGGCCTACAGGCATCCATCACCATGCCTGGCTAATATTTTGATTTTTTTTTTGAGGTCTCGCTAATGTTGCACAGCCTGGTCTCAAGCAATCCTCCTGCCTTGGCCTCCCAAAGTGCTGAGATGACAGGCGTGAGCCACTGTGCCGGGCCTTGATGAGAACGTTTTGCTGGTGGAGTTGGGAGCTGAGGTAGGCCAGGACTCTCTAGGTGACCACTTAGTCTCCTTTCATCTCTAAACCACACTGATCTCTAAAATTCTGGAATCATTTGTTTCTAAAGTTAGAATGGTGGGCTTCCAGGATTCTAAGATTTTAAAAACTACATTCCTAGGACTCTCAGAACTTGTACCTCATCTGCTCACAATTCTAGTTGTCTGGGATCTGGGTTCCTCAAATTATTTTTAAGTTTAAGTTGTGGCAAAATATATTAAACACCGATCATTTTATCCTTCTTAATGTGTATAGTTCAGCGGCATCAAGTGCATCCACATTGTTTTACTACCATCACCGTCATCCAGCTCCAGAATGTTTTTCATCTTCCTAAATGGAAACTCTACCTATCAAGCATGAATTCCCATTCCCTCCTGCCCCCAGCCCCGGCAACCATTATTCTACTTTCTGTCTCTATGAATTTGACTATTTTGGGGACTTCCTATAAGTGGGATCCCATAGCATGTATCCTTTTGTGATGGACTGTTTCACTCAGCATAATATCCTCCAGGTCATCCACGTGGTAGCGTGTATCAGAATGTCCTTCCCTTTTAAGGCCGAATACTATTCCATTGTGTGGATGTGTCATCTTTTGTTTATCCACCCTCTGTCGTGGACACTTGAGGAGCTTCCACCTTTTGGCCACTGTGAATAATGCTGCTAATGTGAGTGTGCAGATAAATGCTGCATATAACTGAACTTGAACATATAAATATTTAGAGAGATATATGGAATGATCAAGCCTAGTCATAATGTTTAAATTACCTCTATAGTCATGCATATACAGTATTTGTAAAATATGTTACCTGAGAAATATTTTTCTGTCCTCGCATCTTATGAAACATTTATATTCAAATTCTTCAAGTGCATCCTTTGAACTGATACAGTATTCATTTGCCAGGGCTGTCATAACAAAGTACTACAGACTGGGTGGCTCAAACAACAGAAACTTCTTGTCTCACACTGTTCTGGAGGCCAGAAGTTCGAGATCAAGGTGTGTCAGCAGGGTTGGTTCCTTCTGAGGCCACTCTCCGGGTCCTGTAGGTGATTGTCTTCTTGCTGTGTCTTCCTTTTGTGCCTGACTGTGTCCTAATGTGCTCTTCTTATAGGGAAAGCAGACATATTGTATTAGGACCCACTCACATGACCTCATTTTACTTTTAGAAGCCTTGTCTCCACATTCTGTGGCATTGGGGATGAAGACATCAATGTATGAATTTTGGGGGACACAGTTCAGCCCATGACAGGTGAAATTCCTGTCACTGGAGCTGTTTTTTGTTATCCAACTTACTCTCCAGGGCTCTTCGTAATCGCTCATGCCGTGGTTGTTGGAGAACAGCATTTTTGAGTCTACTGCAGGTGAAGCTGTGGAAATCCATTCATAAACTCTCCATCATAACTGCTTGGTGTGTCTCTCTGTGTTGAAGGATCAGCTACTAGTCTTACTGTTGATTCTTTGAAGAGAATATGTCCTTTTTCTCCTCTAACGGTTTTAAAGTTTCCTGTCTTTGGCTTCCAGCACTTTGACTATCGTATTAATTTCCTGAGGCTGTTTAACAAATTACCGCACACTTGTTGGTTTACAACAACAGTAGTGTGTCCTCCCACAGTTCTGGAGGCCCGGAAGTCTGACATCGAGGCGTCACCAAGGATGTGCTCTCTCTGGAGTTTCCAGTGGGGGATGGGAGGTGGGGGATCCTTCCCTGCCTCTCTGAGCTTGTGGTGGCTGTTGGCAATCTTTAGCTTCCTTGATTTGTGGCCACAAGATCATGTTATCTGTGAATAGAGACAGTTTTATTTCATCCATCCCGTTCTGGATGCTTTTATTTTTCTTGCTTAACTTTCCTGGCTAGAGCCTCAAGTACAATATTGAATAGAAATGGTAGGAGTAGACATCCTTATCTCTTGTCACTGATCTTAGAAGAAAAATTTTTAGCCTTTAACCACTAAATATAATGTAAGCTATGGGATTGAATATCTATCTATCTATCTATCTATCTATCTATCTATCTATCTATCTATCTATCTATCTATCCATCTATCTATCTATCTATCTATCTATCTATAGTCAGGGATTCACTATGTTGCCCAGACTGGCCTTAAACTCCCAGGCTTAAGCCGTCTTCCTGCCTCAGCCTCTTGAGTAGCTGGGACTACAGGTGTGCACCACTGCACCTGGCTGGTAGTGGGATTTTTGTAGATGCTCATAATTTAATTTAATTTTTTTTTTTTTGAGTTGGAGTCTCACTCTGTCGCCCAGACTGGAGTGCAGTGGCTGCTCCTGGTCACCGCAGCCTCGACCGGCGATCCTTCCGCCTCAGCCTTCCAAGTAGCTGGAACTACAGGTGCGCCCGGCTAATTTTTTTATTTATTGCAGAGATGAGATCTCGCCAAGTTGCCCAGGTGGGTCTCGAACCCGCGGGCTCAGGCAATTCACTCACTCCAGCCTCCCAAGGTGCGAGATTACAGGCTGAGCCACCGAGCCTGATTTATTTAATTATTTAGATATTGTTCCCTTTAGTTCTTTGAACATATGTCTAATAGCTGACTTTTAAAAGCATGATTTAGTTAAGTCCAACATCGAGGCTTCCTCAGGAACAGTTTGTGTCAACTGCTCTTTTCTTTGTCTAAGGGCCATCCTTTCCTGTTCCATTGTATGCATCATTTTAAAAAATGGATATTTTAAATAATATAATTTGCCAGCTGTGAAAATCAGATGATTTCCCACCAAGGTTTGTTGTTGCTGTTTATTTGGTGAATTTCCTGGACTGTGTAATATTGGTATTCTCTGTCGTAGGTGGTCACTGAAGTCTCTGCTTGTTTAGCATAGTTGTCAGCTAATGACTGGTCAGAGATTTCCTGACATGCCTTGGACCAATGAGTCTCCCATGATTTGACAGGGGGCTCCCAGCCATTGTGCTGGGGCATGTCCTTAACTTTCTAGCACTTTACAAAAGTCCTCCCATCTTGCATGTGCAGAGCTTCCAGGTCAGCCCGAGGCGAGCAGCTAGGGCTTTTGCAGGTCTTTCCTGGGCATGCACACAGCTCTGCACATGAGCGCAATCCTCTAAATCCCCGGTGGACACCTCTTTCTCCAGATTTTACATTTTTTGGTTAACGTCTTATTTGCCCCAGCGAGTGTCACTTCCTTGGGACCTTGTGAAGTTAAACAACTGCTGCTGATTGTTTTCAGCAAATGCCCTGGTGATAGGGCTTTTCTCACTGAGCAAGCTCTAAGTCATGCCAGATAAAGGCATGTCCTGCCAATAGACTTTACATATCAAATAGTGACAGTTCATTGGGGATGGGGCTTTCTGGGGAGTCCCAAAATGATTTTGTCGCCTAAGCTGCTGGTTTTCACAGCTACAGTGGTTCTGAGGCTACTGGTTTTCAGGTTACCACAGGCCTGGGGAGAGGAGGATGGAAATAGGGCAAGTTAGAATGCCATGAAATTCAGCTGTTTTCCTTGCATATATGCTCCTTGGATTGCTGCAAGCCTTTGGTAAGTTTCCAAAATTCTAAAAAATAAAGTGGATTTTGACAATTTTGGCCAGTGTTGTTGTAGAAGAGCATGTGCTCAAAGGTCTTTATGCTTCCATCCTCAAAGTGCTTCTCCGTGTTGCTTTTTGCTTACAGCGGCCCCAAGATCTTGTCCAGTGTTATGTTGCTTAAAATAAAGTCATCAAGAGCTCCTCATAACAGGAGAGACATTGTAAAGACGCTCATATGAGGCAACACTCTTTCTTTCTTTTTTTGGAGGAATGTTTAATGAAAAATATGTAATGTCTAGGTGGTTGTGACTGAGAAGGAGAACTCATGGGCTTCAGCTTCAGAGGGATCTGGGTTCAAATTCCCTCTTCTCAGCTTCCCCGTTGTGGTGTTATTTCACTTCATCAAGATCTAGTTTCTTCATTTGTCAAATCATACTGCCTGGTTTGGGAGACTGTTGTGAGAATTAGAAATAGGGGATGAGAGAGGTTGTCTCAGACTCTTAGTAGGTGACAGCGGTGATATCATTAGCGGCTGCCTTACCTGCCCAGGTGAGGAGCTGTTTAGCTGGATTGCCTGTGTTTGAGTCTGGTGCCAGAGTAATCCCTACACTCAGACCCTCAGAATCTCAGAGCAATAAGCCAGTTTGGGTTTTCTGCCTGTGCTGTCTTCCCATCCATCTTCACTGTGACCCAGTTTGCTTTGGCTCCAGGTTTTGAGCAACGTGCAGAGCAAGTGAGAGGTCAGGCTGCCCCTGGACAGAGTTAAGTTGATAAGAGCACCTGGCTCCCTGTGCCTTCTTTTTATTTCATCGACATCTTATTTGCATTCAGGTAATATGTGTACACTATAAGTCACAGAGTGCTACAAGGCTTACAATAAAGATAAGGGTGCTGGTCCCCTCTTCAACCTCTGCTTCTCCTGCATAGCTCTGTTTCTCTAAGGAAAAATACAAGATTACTGTTTTTTGATTTTTCATTTTTAGACATTACTGTTAAGTTTCCTACAGTAAAAAAAATGAAGATTTAGAGATTTGGTTTCCCTACCCCCATATACATTTTTCCTCCTAGCCTTTTAATGCATTCCTATCACAGTTTTTGGTTGGATATTCGCTATATGTCCTGTTGTTTTTCCTAGTTAATTATTTTGTTTGTTTGTTTGCTTGTTTTTCTGCGTACTCATCATCGATCATCCCTCTGTTTCCTGCAGAGCCTTAAATGCCTCTCAGCAGTGTGGTGGGACCCGCTGGGTTACCTGTCAGCTCATTTACCTTACAGATTCTTCCTGCAGCCTCTGGGCCCTGCTCCCATCTGGCCAACTGATCCAGGCCTGTTCACCGTCACCATCCTGAGATCTCCCTTCACTGTCTCCCTTCACAGCTGTTTCCCCTGGTCTGGTATCCAGTGGCTTCCTGTTTCCTTGGTTTACTCCTTCATTTTGGTGGAACACACCCTCTAGTAGCTTTCTGAGTAAGAGTATATGAGAGTTACATGCCGGGCAAACTTGCATGTCAGAAAAAATATTCTGTCCTAAGTCTTAACTACTTATAATTTGCCTAGGTGTAAAATTGCAGGTTAGAAATCATTTTTCCTCAGACTTTAAAAGGCATTTTTCTACTTTTTTCTTTTTTCTAGCTTCCCGTGTTGCTATTGAAAATTCTACTGCTGTTAGAACTCGTCATCCTTTGTATATGAACTATTTTGTTTCTGGACAATGTTCTTTAGGTGTGGGTCTTTTTTCATTTTTTTTTTTTTTAGGCAGTCTCTTAATGGAGCAAATTTTGTCCTTTAATTCTGGGGCATTTTCTCATATTATTTCCAATTTCCTTCCATCTGTGTTCTCTGACTTCTCTTTCTGCAATTAGGAGTACTCAGATGTTGAATCTGTCATTTTGCTTCTCTGATTTTCTTATCTTTTCTCACCTGATACTCACTTCACTGTCTTTTTGTTTTAGTCTCTGGGAGATTTCCTCAACTTCGTCTTCCTACTCTTTAGCCACATTTTTAAGAAAGTCTGCTATATTTTTATTTCTTTTGTAAAAGTACCCTGCTAGTATTTCTTGGGGGTGCAGTATCTTCTCTTATCTCACCAAGGGTGTTCGTTATGAAGTAAAATGTTTCTGCCTCAGTCCTGTCTCCTCTGATTTCCTTTCTCTGTTTTGGCAAAGGAGTCTGTTTTCAGTGTGGGTTTTTCTCAGAGGCCTGATGACACTGCCTGTTTGTGTGTCTGAACTGGACATCTGAAGGCTTTTGGTGAGGTGCGTGTTTGTGGTGGGAGTGGGGTTTGTGATAACAGGGACTTCGCTGTGTCTCTGGGGAATCCCCAGTATTGATACCTATAGGTTTCTCCTCCTGGACCTTTTGTTCCCCCCCAGTTCCTCAGTTTCCAAGCCTGGCTTCCAGATTCGAGAGTCAAGTGGGGAGAGGGTGGAGTCTCCACAGTCACTATATTTATGTCTTTATCTTATGTTCCTGTTGCTCATCCCTTGGCCTCACTACCCATTCTCCTTCCCGCTTCCCAGCATCTGTCCTTGGAGCACCAGGCCTTTCATTCCTTCATGGTCAATTTCATAGGATGTCAGCAACAATCAGAGGCAAACACGGGTGTTCAAAATATCCTGTTCTAAGTGCCCCTTCAGTCCTACTGTCTGACTCTACTAACACCTCCCCTTGGTTACCCCACCCTGGCGCCACACTCACCTGCCTGGAGAGTCTCAGAGAACTGAAAAGGGTCTCAGTGGTCAGGACTTTTATTCAGTTTCCTCATGGAACAGATGGGGGAAACTGAGGCACAAGGAGGGAAGGGCCTCGCTCCAAATTGCACAGTGAGGTACTAGCAGAGCTGAGCTGACTTCCAGTCCAGGATTCTTCCGTAGCCTCACGGTGCCAGCTCCATGGTGGGGGCCTAGGTGCCGCGGACTGCTGATGTCTGCTGAGTGAGTGAAGACCACGATGGTCTGGAGGCTGCTGCTGACAGACTGGCCTCATCCTAACAATGATGGGTACCACCTGTGGCCATTTATTTGTGCTCCGGGGACATCCTGCAGCTGATTGCTTAGGAACCTTTGGTGAGTCATTTGACCTCTCTGGCCCTTGCCATCTGCAAGGGACAACAATACTGGGTGGATTTGGTGCATGTGTATTGAGCGCTTACTCGTTACCAAGCCTTGTGCTGAGGGTAGAGCCACGAGCCAGTTTTGAAGGAGCTCCCAGACTACTGGGAAAGCAGACAAACCAACCAGCAGCCAGCACAACCTGGGCAGAGCCATGAGCTACACGGCCCAGGCTATTGGTTGGGGGTACTCATTGCCCTGCTATAGGGTTGGGTGAAGACAAGGGGCTCATGGAAGGTGCCTTAGAGGAAGCGGCACTTGGGCTAACGGACAAAAGGTGAGTTTAATTGGAGTTGACTCAGAAAGAAGGGCAGGAGGGGGAATTTCAGGAGCATGGAGCCTCATAAACAGGTATCAGGAGCTCTTAAGCAGCCCAGAGAAGTGCAGGGGTGGTGGGGGGTAGTTACAGTCAGAGCACCAACAGGGGGCGCTGTGGCCTCTAGTTCTGAGTGCCTGTCACCTCCACACTGACCAGTTCTGGCCGCTCCTGAGGGCCACCTGGTGCCTTTTGTGAGTGTCTTTGGGTATGTGTGTTCTGCTAGACTGTGACTTCCGGGGAGGATCCCACAAAGTTCTTTTGGCGACAGCCAGCCTTAATTTGGGGGTGGGTGGGAGACACAGAAGCTTTCAGCTGCCCCTTTCAGCCTAAAGTCATCTGTGCGCTCTAGTAGCAATGGAAACAAGCAGTTGAAGATGGTTAGGCCTGAATGTTCCTGTGTTTAAAACAGTTCCCAGGAAAAACAAATGTTTGAAAGTTAAACATTTTGGCTATTAGGGTGGAACAGAAGAAAAAATCACATTTGCCTTTTAAAGACAGGCACCAGTGCTGAGTTATGAATCCAGAAGCCTCCCACATGGGATCTGCGGGGGCTGGGCGAGGCTGGGTGGCCTGCAGCTCGGGGGAGGGTCAGCTGTCCAGGGCGTGTCTGCATCTGGCTCTGGGCAGGCAGACCTGGGCTCCGGGAAGCTGCTGTGTGGCCCCGGGTGGGTGACCTCGCCTTCTAGTTCTCTGTCCCAAGCTCACTTTTCTGGGCCGGGCAGTAGGTTACTATTAACCCTTCTGAGTAGCCTGGTGATACAGTGGCTGACCTCGAGGCTGTATTAACCTTGCCTTTTGTTTTCTGTATTCTGATGCTTTGACATTTCAGGCCTTGGTTAACCCTCCCGGGGTTCACCTGTTCCCAGAGATAGTAAACCACTCACCTTTGAGCACATCTTTCACACGCAAACCAGCCACTCCATGGCCCGCACCCCGGCCACCCGCTATGTGGGGCTCTCTCACACTCTGGGCCTCCCGTCCTAGGCCTGTTTACCCTGTCTCACCTGTCCCTTCCTGCAGAAACCACAAGGGCTCTCACCCACATTTCCCCCTCACCCTCCATCTCCTGGCTGACCCCACTGCTTCCCTGTGTGGCCCTGCATGGCATGGCCAAGTTCCTGGTTTTAGGGAACTGTGAGTATAAACCTCCATCATGACAGTCATTTCTGTGTCTCCATGTCTTACCAAACATGCTTAAACAAACCTTGGCATAAATACAACTTGGGGTTTCAGGTATCTTCACTTGATCATTACAGGGACCCTATGAGGAACCTTAAATATTCCTGCCTGGGACAGTGGCTCCTCCAGCAATTTGGGAGGCCGAGCCAGGAGGATTGCTTGAGGCTAGGAGTTTGAGACCAACCTCGGCAACATAGTGAGACCTTGCCTCTACAAAAAAATAAAAAAATTTAGACAGGTGTGATGGTGTGTGCCAGTAGTCCCAGCTATTTGGGAGACTGAGGTGGAAGGATCATCTGAGCCCAGGAAGCCGAGGCTGCCGTGAACTGTGATCATGCCGCTGCACTACAGCCTGGGCAACACGGTGAGACCATGACCCAAAACAAAAACAAAAGCAAAAACAAAAACAAAAACAAGACATTCTTGTTTTACAGACGGGGCCACTGACGCTGAAGCAGGTGAGGGTTCTTACCGAGAACCAGTGGAAGGTAGAGATGGGATTCAGGCTTCATAGCCCACCCTCCTACCCACTCTGCTACACTGCCTCTCATCTGTGCACCAGGGTGAGCGGCCCTTGCCTGCTGGGGAGTGGGGTGTCCAGAAGCTTCGAACGTATGTTGCTGGTCACAGTGCTGGGCACAGGGAAATGCTCAGTGCAGGGCAACAGAACCTGACTTTTGCAGACATGGCCCCTGCATTATGTTCTTGTAACTCAACCCAGTCTGTTGGCGCAGGCACCCGGTGCCAGAGCTCTGCCGCCCGTTCAGGTCACACACAGAATTCCTGTTCTCTGAATCGCCGGCCCTGATCCTCCGTGAGTGCTTGGCCAGGTGATGCCATCGCTGGCAAAATGCGCCCAAGCTGCACCGAGACCCCACGGTGGCTCGCAAGCTGACACGCGGAGCTCGCTTCATGGCGGTGTTATTCTAGACCGTGCGCCATACCAAGGAGCCTGCTTGTGTGCATTTCCCAGACATCGGCAAGTGTTTAAACACAGAACTGTCAAAGACGTACTAAAAATGCAATCAGAGATCGTTATGCCGTCTCTTTATTCCATCCCCCTCTGCTGTGTTCTGCGAGATGGGAATGGGCGGAAGAAGCCATAAGTGGGCATTTTCCTGATTGTCACTGCATTTAGAGAACACTAAAACTCCGCCGGGCTCAATACGCCACTCCGGGAATGGCATCGGTGGTGGGGAAGCTTGCACATATCTTGTTGAATTTAACAGATTATGCAGTTTGGAGGCAGCACTTTCTGTTAAATGGGATGGGTAAGTGTTAGCGATAAAGAATTGTAACCTTTTGGAGGGAGATTAATCTCGGAAGCACAAGTAGCAGAGATTTCCGTGCACGTCCCTCTTTGTGCCCCGTGCACCAGCCACACTTGCTGCCATATGGAATCTGCATGTGGATGCACATCTCTTTGGATATACGTATGTGGCAGATGAAAAGTTAAAACAAAGGGCTGTCCTCCAGTGCTCTGCTGATGAATAGTTAAAGGTCTCCTCGCCACCAAGAAATCCTTGCCCAGCAAATGTCAAGATCTCAAATGATCTGGTTAATAAGGAAGGAAGCATTTCCGGAAGGTGGTCTGATCATGATCGTGCAGAATACAAATGCTTAACATTGCCCACTGGTTCTGAAAAGCAAAGGGAGGTGGGGCTGGTTTTGACATTAAGGACCTGGTGCTTGGTTGGAGGACCAGCATCCTGGCCCACCCTGCAAAGCCCACCTGACACATTTCCAGTTGCAGGATCCGACCTGTGCCCCAAGTCCCTGCTCCACTCCTCCCAAATGTCCTCATATCTTTCTAGTCCCCCAGACTATCCATTCCAGTGACCAGGGCCTTGTCACTGTTCAGGCATCCCCGAGGCAGGAGGCCAGGGTTTGAGTGTCAGGTCTTTACTGTCGCTCTGTGTGACCTTGGGCAAATCCCTTGCCCTTTCTGAGCTTCTGTTTCCTCCTTTATTCAATGAGTGGTGTGGATTGGAAGGACTGTGGGCCTCTTGACTGTGTCTTGCTCATCGTTGTGTGTCCTCACTGGAGCCTCATCAGGGTCTGGAACACAGCTTGTGCTCCATCAGGGCTTGTGTAGAGCTGACCCCTGGGCTGGGGGGCTTTATGGCGGGACCCGGCTTCAGGGAGGAAAGTGAGCTTCCAGCGTGACGGGCATGTGGGACAGGCTGAGTGGAGTCTTAGCTCTGATGGGTTGATGAGTGTAGGGGGGTAAGAAAAGGCATTTGGACCACCTTTCTCCTCACTGAGCCTTACCAAGGCTAGTACAGCCCCCCAGACACCTGTGCAGCCGCCCACTGTGCCCTGCCTGGGTGCTCTTCAGACAGGCTATCTTTCTCCCTGCTTCCCTGTGTCATGTCCATCCTTGGTCACCAGGTGATGGCTATGTTCTGGTCTCCAGGGTTGACGCCACCTAATTTCTTCACACCTGCCTGGAGAATACCCACTCTCCTGGGGTTCAGGTGCTCCTGGCACCTTGTCGGGGCAGCTGCTCTCATCAGGGCACTGAAGAGGCTCCTCTGTAAGTCAGCCCTCTTCTCTGATGCAGGGAGGGACAGCAGGGAAGGGCAAGGAGAACATTACTTTCCTTTGTGCATGGGCATTGGGCAGAAGAGTTTGAATTCATCTCATTTTCCCCCTGCGAGAAGACTCTGCAAATCAGGTCATTGGTTGAGGTCCTCAAAACACTTCCCTCATTCACTGCCCAGATAGAGGGTAGTGATGAAGCTGAGCAAGAAGGCCTCTAATGATTGATAGCTGGGCATTTTATCCACATTCAGGTTGCTAAGAACTGCAGGGTGATGTGACCCCTGGAAGAATAATGCAGCCTTAGGCTGTAACAATAGAGTCAGCAGCCCTGGAACAGAGGAGGTGACTTCTCTTTCCCACTCTGTGATGGTCAAGCCATGCCAGAGCTTTAGTTCTGTCTACCTCATCCCCACCTGCAAGAGAACAGGTCTAATTAGAGAAGATTCAGAGATGGACAGTTAGGATTGTGGGTGAGGAGGGTGGGTCTGTAAAACATGCCCTGCCAGGGACAGTTAGAGGAAAAGTTTGGAGGAAAAGGAGGAACATAGGTGTCAGTTGGTATAAAAAAGACAGTCAGACCTATCTGAGGATGGGTAGGTTGATAAATGCATCCATCTGTCCACCTGTCAGTCTATCCATTCATCCATGTATGCATCTATGTTTCCATCTATCTGTCATCCATCTGTCCATCCATGCATGTATATATTCATTCATCTATAAATCATCTACTTAATACATCCATCCGTGTATACATCCATGTATCCATCCATCCATAAACCATTCATCCATCCACCTCTCCACCCATCCATGTATATATATGCATCTATGTATCCATCTATAAACCAACCATCCATCCATGCATCTATGTACCCATCCATCTACAAACCATCTATTCATGTATGCGTCTATATTTTCATCCATCTATAATCCATCTATTCATCTATCTGTCCATGTGCAGTTAGAGGAAAAGTTAGGAGGAAAAGGAGGAACATAGGTGTCAGCTGGTATAAAGAAGACAGTCAGACATATCTGAGGATGGGTGGGTTGACAAATGCATCCATCCATCCCTGTGTTCATCTATGTTTCTATCTATCTATAATCTTTCCATGCATGTGTGCATCTTTATATCCATCCATCTAGAAACCATCCATCCATTCATTCATGTATGCATCTATATTTCCATTCATCCTATAAACCAGTGGTCCCCAACCTTTTTGACATCAGGGTCCAATTTTATGGAAGAGAGTTTTTCCACGGACAGGGTGGGGGGGATCATCAGGCATTAGATTCTCATAAGGAGTGTGCATCCTAGATCCCTTTCATGTGCAGTTCAAAATAGGGCTCACACTTTTATGGGAATGTAATGCTGCCACTGACCTGACAGAAGGCAAGCTCTGCTCTCCTGCTGCTCGCCTCCTGCTGTGTGGCCTGGTTCCTAATAGGCCATGGAACAGTACTGGTCTGTGGACTGGGGATTGGGGACCCCTGCTATAAACTGTTCATCCATCCATCCATGTATGCGTCTATATTTCCATCTATCTGTAAACCATCCATTAATCAGTCCATTCATCCATCTCTCCATCCATCCATCTATACATCTATCTATAAACCATCCATCCATTCATCCATGTATGCACCTATATTTCTGCCCATTCATCCATCCATGTGTTCATCTATATATCCATCCATCGTAAACCAACCATTCATCCATCCATCCATCCACTGAGAGGCAAAGTGGCATGATGGTTCCGAGTGTGCCTCAGGACACTGCCACAGAGTCTGTCAAATGTCCTTTGCCCTCTGTAGTCATCATTCATTCTGTTATTGATTTGTGTAATCTTAGGCAGCCTCTCTGAGCCTCGGTTTTCCCAGATGTAACATGTGGCTAGTAAAACCTAAGCGTCTGTGAAGGTTATATGCAGCTGGTGAGTTGCCAAGTCCAGGTGAACAATGAGACTGGCATACTTGTGGTTAGACCTTCGGCTCAGAGGGTCATGGTGCTGGACGGTTTCTGGGTTCATAAGTGGACATCCCCCTGCCTCCAAGCCATGGGCACTCCCCTTGTTGGAGAGACCAAACATTGTTTGAGGGTGTCTCCCCAGCAGGTGTGACTTCTGCCCTGCTGCCTGGCCTTATGTACAGGAGCTGGACCTTGTGCACCCGTCTACCCTTTCCTCGGAGGGAAGAAGTCTCCCCTGCTGAGGTGGGAAGAAGAGGGGAGAACTGACAGCTTCCTGAGCATCCCCCAATCCCCGGTCGTCAAGAGCCGCAGAAATAAATGAAACTGTATTGCCGGAGTAATTTGCTAATTTGCTTAAGTAACACCCCTAGTCAGAGACATGACATAAATACATTAGTGTGGGCTCTGGCCCCCCCCAGCTCGGGCGGTGCTGGGAGCAGGATGGATGGGTGATATGAAGCAGAAACGTGGATGACTCAGAGCTTGGTGGCAGTCGGTGCTGGCTACCCCTCCCACTGAGCCAGTGGGCTCTTTTCGCCTCCCCATGGCAGTGTGCTTGGGAAGGGGCTCAATGATGGGCCCACACTGACTCTGTGGTCTGGTGGTCTTGGAGGAGTCTGAGGTGCCATCCTAGAGGTATAGGTAGGGTCAGCTGGACCATCATCCAAGGCCACCTCTCCCCTCCCCTGCTGCGGGGCCTGGGCGGGTTTCCTCGCTTCTGAGCCTCAGTTTCCTCAGCTGCAAAGCAGAGATAATAAAATCAAGTACTTTAGAAGGTTATCTGGGAGAGATGAGATCTCTGCTCTCCACTCAGGGGTCCTGGAAGTGGCAGTCTTTCTTGTTCTGTCCCCCGTGGCCCTCCCCCAGCTGCTGGGGCTCACATAGCCTGCTTCTCTCTTCTCCACAGCCTGAGCACCACTGTAGAGGGCTTCTGTGCATCAGGTTGTACTGTGGTGTTGTTGGTGGCTTCTGGACTCCTGCTGGAGCCTGTCGGGGATAGAGATAGGTGAAGCAAACACGCCTACTCCCGTGTTCCTGGAGCTGTCCTGTAAGGGGAACGAGCAGACTACTCAGCACTCCTGGACCAGGGCCCTACGGGGTGGGCTGTGATGAAAAGTAGGAGGATGGAGGAGGCAGAAGGGGCTTAGGAGCATTCCTGTGGCCCGAGTGGAAGCACCTCCCCAGACCAGGGGCCAGGTTCATTTCCTTTGTGTCTCTAGGGACTGTGACAAGGGCCGGAATCCCAAACGTCTACCAGGAGTGGACAGTACCTTTAAATGAGTGAAGTGGACTAGGTGTGAGCGGTTGGGGCAAGTGGGGACTGGGGCAAACTGGATATTTTCATCCTGTCTAAGGGGACCACAGATACTCAGCACTTCCTGAATGGGCTAGGATCATAGGATGTTCATTTTTATTTATTTATTTATTTAGAAGACAGAAGTAATGAAGTGTTATGGGGAATCACAAATTTTTAATGTTGGCAACAAATTCAAATTTTATAAAAAGTTGTGCCAAACAAAATATGTCTGTGGGCAGGTCTGGCCTGCATGTTTCTAGTTTACAAACTCTGGCCCAGGGAAGCTGCTTGATTTTTTTTTTAATATCAAAAGTTTTGTAGATTTCCATTTATTGTCTTCTGTAATACTGGGGCAGTCTTGCAAGGTAGGTGTTCCTGGTATCGTTTTACAGGTAAAGAAATTGAGGCACAGAGAGGCCAAGTCATACAGCTGGTTGGTGGTAGAGTGAGTCTGGGACCCATGCTGCCAGAGCTAAGAGTCCATGGCCTGTCATGTCCCCATGGCCTCTCTGAGTTGATAAATACCAAAGAAGAGAGGACACCATTTTCTCAAACCTGAAAAGAAGTCTGGGGGGGCTGGCGAGTCAGTGATGAGTAGATTGTGGTTTTCTGCCAGTTTTGCAGAATACTTCTATCTGGCCTCTGGGCTTCCCTCCCCACCTTTCTGGCCCACCCATAGTGGCCAGGCTGGAATTGGCTGTTTGCCATGGCTGTAGGGCACATGGCTGGGCAGACTGTGCAGGTCCCAGGTTCTGGACCCTTCTGTTTCATTGCAATTAGAGCATAATAATGGTTGTAGTTACAGGACATGGGGTTCTATGATATGTATGGCCATAAGCCTAGCCTGCCTTTCCCTGGAGCTCACACGAGGGCTGGGGACATGCGCTCCTTCCTAGAACACACTGACTGGGGCGGAGTCTGATCACGCATCTTCCAAGTCTGATCCCATATTGTGTGTGTCAGTTTCCAACAAGACAGGCCTCAGAATTTGGAGCAGAGGCAGTTCTGGAATTCGATTCTCCACGGAATGCTCACATAGCAGAAGACGTAGCATCTCATACCATGGTCAAGGGTGGAAAGGCCCTGCTGTTCCTGAACTGCTGCGTTACTCCGGGGATGGACAGCAGTGCCTGTGCTGTTGACTAGAGCACCGGGAGAATGAGCAGTGCAGGGAGTCTTGAGGAAAGGGCTTGGGGGAACCTGAGGATGGAGAAGGTCTTTACTCCCTGGAAAGGGGCTGTCACCAGTCATACCCATCTTGATCAGAAGGGAAACTGAGGTTCAGAGAGGTTAAGTGACTTGCCCAGGAGAGAGATGACAGAGCCGGGATTTGAAACCAGGTGAGCTGGCTCCAAAGCCAGGCCCTTTGTCTTGTGTGTGACTTGGTGGAGGTCATGGTCACTGGGAACGGTGAGGATTCATCTCGAGGTGTGGTTCTCCCTTGGTTCAGGGGGCCATCAACAAGACCTCTTCCCTGTTCTTGTCCTGGAGCTTGGAGGTCTACCCCGAGGACTCCCTCTAGGAGGGGAGGCCAGAAGAGTGGCTTCAGTTCTCCTCAGAATGAGGCTCTGCATCCTGGCCATGAAGAAGGCACTCCCTGAGCTCTGGAGAAAATACTCAGGCCACACGGGAGTGGCTCAGAATCCAGCTCTGGCAGCTCTTGGCCGTTCGTCCTCTAGCATGTCATACTCCAGCTTCCTGAGTCTCAGTTTCCACATCCACCTAATGGGATGATACCAGAACCCGACCCAGTGCCTGGCATATAGCTGGGGCTCATATGTGCACACTCCAGGAACACTCTGGAATGGTTCTAGTCACTTACGCTGACCCATTCAGGACTAGAGAAGTGACTTTCTTGTTGAATTAGCTACACTAGTAAAGTGTAGTGTCTCTTGCACTGGTTCCTTCAAAAACCAGAGTTCAGGTCATTTAGATGTTCCATTTAAATGGCTCATGGAACCCCAGCAGCTGAGGCTAGTGAGGGTGGGGGGACAGCGGCCCCAGCCTGATGTCAGGCTGGTTCTCAGAGAGGGTAGGCGGTGGGAGAGTGGTAGGGCGTGGCAGCGACTGAGGCCAAGGAGCTGTGGTGAATTTAGGATTGCATAGGGATAGTCTGGTGGGTGGGGCCCTTTTAGAAGGCTGTCCAGAAACACATCCACAGCTGATCTCCTGGGAGGCAGTGCACACTCCTTCCTCAGGGCATCTGCAAAGCTGGACCCCAGGGAGGGAAGGGAGAAGTATGCCTTGGAAAAACCGCCCGGGATCTTGCAGGCAACAAAGCTAGAATGACACTATTGTTAGGTCAGTGAGTGGTGTATACGGACATTTTTGTTTTGATTCCATTTAGACTTTGTTTTGACTTGACTTCCCTGGCAGTGGGAGTGGGCACTGCCATTTTTGCTGAGGGTAGGATCCCCAGATGTTGGAACTGGGCTCTGCAAAGAACTTTTGGAATGCGGGGCCAAAGAGTCAAGAGGCCCTGGTGGTAGGGGCCTGGGACCGTGAGGCTGGTGACAGCTAGGGCTGGGGGTCCAGGACAGGGTCTTCCTCCAGTGGAAAACTGGCTCAGACAGAGGGAGTGGAGACACGAGTCCCAAGGAAAAGGCCAGGCACCATGCGGCTTAGAGGCCTGGGAGGAACCTGTCTAGCCCTCTCCCACTGGTCTCAGGGGCCAACGGCCAGTAGAGGCCTGGGCAAGCAGAGCTGTGGGGGCGGTGATCGGGCTGCTGCCTCCTCTGAGTTGAGGACAGAGGTTGGGGGGTTGGCAGCAGGGGTACCCCTGCTAGGTGACTCTGGCAGCTTCCACCTGCCCCCGCCCTGGCCATGTGTGGCTTCTGGAAAGGCCAACAGACCCGTGCTGTGTGTCTGTGTCTGTCTGTGTCTGCCCCTGCAGGCAGCCTGCCCTACGAGTATAAGATTGTGATCGCAGGCAACCACGAGCTGACCTTTGACCAGGAGTTCATGGCCGACCTCATCAAGCAGGACTTTTACTACTTCCCCTCCGTGTCTAAGCTGAAGCCGGAGAACTACGAGAACGTGCAGTCACTGCTGACCAACTGCATCTACCTGCAGGACTCGGAGGTCACCGTGCGGGGCTTCAGGATCTACGGCTCCCCGTGGTGAGTGGCCTGGGCGCCGGTCCTGACCGCCGGCAAGACTGGAGCTAAGGCTGTGTGGAGAGGGGTTTGGGGTTGGGAGAAGCAGCGGGAAGCACCAAGTCACGTGGCTCAGGACTAAATCTCATCCCCCTCACCCTCTGTGTGGCTCTGGGCAGGTCACTGCTGTTCTCTGAGCCTCCGTTTCCCCATATCTCACCGGAAAATAGTAATATCAGCTGTTCCCTGTGATATATGGTGCTATACTATCTTACATACAGGCAGACACTACTGTCTCTACTTTACAAGTGCGGAAACTGAGCCACCTTGCTGAAGGTCACACAGCTAGGAAGGGGCAGAGCTGGGATTAAAACACAACCCCTGCCTTTAGTCATTATTTTACAATGCTAGGAATCTTTCCCTAATGCTTGTCTTCCTCCTCACCCCAAAAAGGTCCATAAGTCAGGGGGGTTGTGATAACTGATCAGCCTGACTGAGGAACCGCAGCCATGAATGGCCACAAACCTGAGTTACTGTGTGGGGATGGCAGCTGTGTAAAAATCCAAATACACGTCAAGTCCTTATTCTCTATTAGGGACACAAGAGAGGTCAGGCCTTGACTCTGAACTTACCTGGTTGGTGAGGATCAAGGTGAGAACGGGTCATGAATGTTCTGTGTGGGGGATCAGTATGCCCATAAGGGCCCTGGTGATGGTGATGGTGATGATGATGGTGGCGATGATGGTGATGGTGGTGATGGTGATGATGGTGGTGTTGGTGATGATGGTGAGGTGATGACAGTGATGATGGTGATGATGATCATGAGGATGGTGAGATGATGGTGATGGTGGTGAGATGATGATGGTGATGATCGTGGTGGTGATGATGATGATGACGAAGACTGGTGATGATGTTGATATTGATGGCAGGGAAATCACTTCTGAGCAATTACAGTAACTGGGCCCTGGGCTAAAGTCTCCATCAACATTATCTCTTATCCTTACTCAGCCCTGTGAGGACCTACTTATTATTCCCATTCTACAGGTGGACAGAATGACTGGCTCTTAGAGGACCAGCTGGCAATAGCCACAGGGTGCCAAGTGCTGGCAGGGTGAGGTGGTTTTCATATATGGAAAGGAGAGACCACATACGTTCGAAAGTGTGACTTGATCTAGAAGGCTCCCTTGAGGAGATGCCATGACCTGAGACTTGAAGAAAGAGAGGGCATTCACAGGCAGAAAAGGTGCAACATGGCCTGAGCCTGTGCTATCAACTGGAGCCATCCAGGCAAGGATGCCGAGGGCCTATTTGGGGGTTCACAGGGCCTGTTTGGGTGGAGGAACTCCAGGGCAAAGCTACTGCCCACAAAAGTCATCTAGGAAGTCCTAGGCTGCCCTGGTTGATGCCACTTGATGGCCACCTGGTGGCTAGAGACTGTGGGCAGATTTAGAACCTAGTCCTGTCTTTCCAAGGCCTCCTAATGGAGATGGTGAGGATGATGATGATGCTGGTGTTGATGGTGATGATGGAGCAGAGAGGAAGGCAGGGAGGTGCCGGGCTGTCCCGTCTCTGGGCCTCAGTAGCTGCTGTCATTTCCCTGGTCCTCATGATGCACAAGGTCTTGATGGACCCTCCCTGCAGCCAGTAAGGTCCCAGATGAGGACCTTTGGGGCACTCTAGGTTGTGATGAACTCGGTACTAAGGACAAAGAGAGAAAAGTTGGTAACCGAGTCTGCCTGACAGGCCACTGGACGCAGACCTGGAGATGTCTGTAAGACACAAAGTCAGCAGGAGGGCATTCTGAGAGGTAGACCCAGTGTGAGCAAAAGCCTGGAGGTGAGCCGGCATGGTGGCAGGGGAGGGGTGGAAGGTCAAGTGGGGAAGGAGGGAGGTATGGAGAGGTCGGCAGGGTGAGAGGCAGAGCCTCTCAGTACCTGGGCATCTGGACTGAGTCAGTTTGCCCAGGGGTTTTCAACTCCCTGTCCCTAAACTCTTTTTCCTTTAAGTTACATTTTGTAGAAGGTAAAAGCATGACTTTAGAACTAAACTTTCTGGGCACAAATCTTGGCCTTACCTTTTTCCGGCTGTGTTAACGGAGTCACTTAACCTCTCTGTGCCTCAGTTTCCTCCACTCCCAGTGTCACGACGGAGACGTCATCCTTGTTATTTGTTACAGAGCTGGAAGATCGTGGGGCTGAGGGCTGCAGTGTCACTCAGGGTTGCCCACTTCTTCCCAGAACTGCTCTGTACACCCTGCAGCTGGGCTCTGAGGAACCCCTTGGACAACTGACTCCTTAGGCTCTCAGGTGAACTAAGGGCCAGGGGTGGGCCCAGGCCTGTGGCCTTCTGTCAGTGGAGGCCACGTCCTGGTGCTGCCATGGCGGCAGGCCTGAGGCCTAGGTGAGGCTGGCTGTTGGTCTTGGTGTTGTCCAGCTGCCGTGAGCGTGAGCCACCCGTGGCTCCTGCTTTTGGCTTCCGTGGCTTCCTACATGGGCGGTTCTGGGGTCCCTAGTTCCCCGGGGCCTGAGTACAGGAGCACTCTCTCCTTGACCCCCTTACTGGCTGGGTACACACATACAGCCTGTGTCCCAGCACCAGGCTGCGGGAGTGGGAGAGGCCACAGGACAGAAGGGGCCTGAACCCAGAAGATGAGTTCAGGGGCTGTGCGACCTTGCGCCGAGAAGGGCTTGATGAGATCTGAGAGGGGTTCCTGTTGGAGGGGCTTTTAAACTGGAGCCAAAAGAGTCATGGGATTTCCATAGACAGAGGAGGTAGGGGAGGACCTACCTGTCTGAGCCTTTGTCATGTGCCAGGCTCTGCGCCAGACTCTTTTTGGGCCTGATGTCATTGAACAGCCCTTAATGCTAGGGACTAAATGCCCCCGTCCCCATCCCATGGTGCAGGCTGAGCTGGAACGCCCCCTGGTTTCTCTCAGATCCTGTCTGGGGCTGGGAGCAGGTGTGGGAGGTGAGACCTGGCTCATTTACTGAACGAGTTTCACTTGGTTTTAACTCGTGTGAGCTAATTGCTTGCATCTGCTTCCGTGGTGGCTCAGGAATAATCCTGAGCCGCTCTAGCTGCCACCCACCCCTCTGGGGCCTGCTGGTGGGAAGCTGGGTCCCTGCCACTGTGCCCTACAGTGTGGGCTGTTCACATTGGGGTGCCATCTCTTTTTAGCTGTGTGACTTTGGGCAAGTAGCTTAGCCTCTCTGGCCCCTCCATCTAGTGAGGAAATGATACTACTTGCCTTGTAGGAGGTTGTGAGATCTGTGTGGGCCCATCCAGATGGAGGCCTGGGCCCAGGGGACGCCCCACAGGGTGGCTGTAGTTATGATTAGTGGGTGCTCCTCGGGGGCTGGGAGTAGGATTGCTCTGTTCTAGTCCCCAAGGCAGGGATAGTCCTGTAATTACCCCCATTTTACAGAAGGGCGAGTGGAGGTCAAGCAGCCATGTGGCTTGTCCAGGGTCACACAGTGAGCAGTTCTCGAGGCTCCTGGTCCTGACTCTTCCTGCTCCGGGATAGAGGCCACTCAATGTCCTTTGCTCAATGTCCCCTTGCGCCAGGCTTGATCCTCAGGGTAGCCTTATCGGCCTTATGAGGACACTGAGGCCTAGGGACTGAAATGTGTGTTAAGTGCTGGGGAGACCTGGGGACGTGATGTGAATGGACAGACACAGCTGCTGCCTTCATGGGGTTTACCTTCCCGTGGGAGACAGCCAACAGTCAGTTCCTCCAGTAAGAGCTGTGATGGAGAGGCCGGGAGCTGGGGCCAGGGAAGGCTTCCCATGGAGAGAGCCAGAGACTGGAGAGATACAAGCAGCGAAGGGGGCTGGGAAGGGTATGGATGGCAGAGGGAACAGCCTGTGCAAAGGTCAGGAGGCTGAGAGGGCCTGGGGCATTCTGGGGACTGCAGAGCTGAGTGTGGCTTCCAGAGGCCTGGAAGAGAACAGAGATTGGGTGGCCAGACTGTGCTCAGCGCCACCAGAACCTGGGTCCCTGGGTCCTTGGCCGTCACCCCGCTCTCTACCTCCCTACCACGCTGCTGGAAGCCAGGGCTCTGCTGAGCAGTCTTCTCCCTTCAGGGAGTTTTGGGCCAGTAGGTGGGTAGATGGCGTGGGGTGACCTGGAGTGAGGCGGAGCACTGTTCTGCCAGGGTCCTCTGGTGGAGAGGGACCCTCAGCTGCTGGTGGCCCCAGGTGATGCTAGAAGCCACACAAGTGGAAGTGGCATCAGCCAGCCCCTAAAAAGGTGTTCGTGCTTAAAGACCCTCCTGGCCTGGCTGCCGATTCTGCCTGGCGTGGGGTGGGGTGTGTGGGGGCTGTGCGTCCCCTCCCGACCATCTGTGGAGGCCCAGGCAGGGCACCCGGCTCCCCCAGCACTGGTCGCCTGGGCATATGGTGGCTCCTTAGGAGGGTGCAGGTGACAAAACGGGTTGTGATCATTATGAAATTCAGAGGTTTGAGGTCTTTCTTTGCTTTCTTCTCCGGCCCTAAACATATTAGCTAACACGTGGAATACCTGAGATGTCCTTCCCAGCCTTAGAAGCATAGTTACACCAGTAGGCAGAGATGGAATAACCACCAGCCACAAGGGACCTGACTGCTACAGCAGCTGGGGCGTATGGGCAAGGCTGACTGGGCTGAGGGGCAGATGTGTTCTGTGTGGCTCTAGAAAGTGGAGCAGGGGACAGAGGGAAGTGACAAGAGGCAGTCTTACCAGTGTGGGGAAGACTCTCCCATTGACCAGGATCCCAGAAGAGAGTGATATGGTCTTGCCAAAGAGTGAGCTGCCTGTCATGAGGGGCATGCAAGCAGTGGTCTGCCGTGGGTGGGCCCAGTGTCTTCCCAGTCCCTTCTCCCTTTACAGGGCCACATTTCCTCTGCCTGTGGCTGATGATCCCCACCCCCCCAATAAGCACAGGGAGGCACAGGCACGCTCCTGGGGAGGTCCTTACATTGCTAGACTTGAGAGGCTGGCCTTGATGTTGAAGATTCACCAAAGCAAGCTAGGAAGGAGAAACAAAAAGCAAACTGATGGTCACAGCAGCTGGCTTTTCTTCTGAGTGCTTATGGGTTTTGGATGCATTTTTTGTTCTCATTACCAAGTGATGCTCTGCTTAGGAGCCTAATGGGTCAGATTTCAATGGTTCTAACTTCTATGCTAGGGCACATGTGCTGAGGCCTACGATGGCCTGTCACACGCCTGGCTCTGTGCAAGGCTCGGGTGACCCTGAAATGGATCAAGCCTGGCCCTGTGACCCAGGAGCTCAGGGAGGGGATGAGGGACAGGGGCCCATAACTGTTGACATCCGGTGCTCACCAAGCCTTTTGCCCAAGCCCCATGCCCTGTCTCATTTGTGTTCTCTCATTCAATCCTTCAGCGGCCTCCTGTGACTGGGCAACATTTTCAACCCTGTGCTTCCAGAGTTGACTAGAGGCAGAGAGAGAATCGTGTTTTCTTTTCTTTTTTTCTTTTTTTTTTGAGTTGGAGTCTCACTCTGTCACCCAGACTGGAGTGCAGTGGCCGCTCCCAGCCACCGCAGCCTCGACCTGCTGGGCTCCGGCTATCCTTCCGCCTCAGCCTTCCAAGTAGCTGGAACTACAGGCGCGCACTACCATGCCCAGCTAATTTTTTTTGATTTATTGTAGAGATGAGGTCTCGCCAAGTTGTCCGGGTGGGTCTCGAACCCATGGGCTCAGACAATCCACTCACCTCAGCCTCCCAAAGGCGCGGGATTACAGGCTGAGCCACCGAGCCCAGATGAGAATCGTGTTTTCATATGGGTATGTCCCATGCGGTATCTGGGACATACATACTTACACTAAAAAATCATTCATTGTTTATCTGAAGTTCAAATTCAATGGGGCTGCTGTATCTCATCTGGCAACCCTCATCCTGAGACAGTTTGGTTCTGCTGACTTTTTCTTTTATTTAAATTTTTTTTTCAAATTAGACTTTGTTTTTTAGAGAAGGTTTAGGTTCACAGCAAAATTGAATGAAAGGTACAGAGATTTTTCAATATGCCCCCTGTACTTTTCATGAAGAGTTTTTTGAACGTTGTAAAAATGGACACACACAGTGCGGGTTGTGTCGCGTCTGCTTCTTACACTCAGTATGATATTTTCAAGTTCTGGCATTATCGTCATGTGCAGTAGTAATTGGTTCTCTTCTCAGTGCTGTGTGGAATTGCACTGTATGAATATGTTATAATTTCTGTTTTACCCAAAACTGATCCGTTGCTTTGGGACTATAATAAATAATATAGCTATGAACAACACTCTTGTACGTGTCTCTTAGTACACAGAGATATGTACTCCTGTATGCACGTACACATGTGCACTCACGTACACACACACTCCTGGGAATGGAGTGGCCAGGCTATAGATTATGCGGTTCTTCAACTTAAGTAGAACCACTGACCTGTTTTTCAAATTGGTTGTGCCAATTTATTTCTCCTGCTGGTAGTATCTTACCTTACATCCTTGCCAACATTTGGTATTGTTGGACTCCTACCTCTTAATCCATTCTGACGGGCATGTCTCTGTGAGATCAGAATCTTTTCACATGTTTATTGGCCACTTAGATTTCTTCTTTTAGGAAGTGCTCAAGTCTTTTGCCCATTTAAATACGTAGTTGGGTTTTCTGCCTTTTTCTTATAGGTTCGTAAGAGCCCATATGTGTTCTGAGCCTTTCTCAGTTATGTTACAGGCAGCTTTTCCTCCTTGGTGACCCAACTTTCCTCTCTCTTAGCAGAGCCTTCAGATGAACAGAAGTTTTAAATTTTGGTGTAGTTAAAAGTCTTAGTGTTTTTCTTCACGCAAGTGCTTTTTGTGGCCTATTGAAGAAATCTTCCCTCAGAAATCATGAAGATTTGCTTCTATCTTGTCTTCCAGAACTTTTGTTTTTTGTGTCTTTTATGTTTGGGTATTGGCTCCCCCAGGAATGCTTGTGTCGATAGTGTGAGGTAGGGATCCCATTCTGAGGTTTTCCATGTACAAACCCAGCTGACCAGGCACCATGTCTAGAAAGCCTGTCCTCTTCACCCCTGCTACCCTTATCCTGTATACGGGGTCTGCATCTGGCCTCTGTCTCCTGCTCCCTTGGGCCGTTCAGTGCAGGACCACACAATCTTCATTATTCTAGCAACCGAAATCTTTAACATCTGCCTTTCCTGCCAGAACATTTGCACCTTCATGAGGGCAGAGACCTGAATCTCTCTTTCCCATGGACTTAACCCCAGTGCCTAGTACAGAGTCTGACTCATCATACTAAATATTTGTTGAATGAATAAATGAATGGATGAATAAACAGATGAGTAGATGGCAGGCCAAGGGAACTTAGTTAAAATCCAGGCCAGGCCTATTTTTCCTATGTCTGAATCTTTCTGAGGCCTCCTCCCATGCCTACCACCAACTCCTTGCCCATTGTGTCTTCCTCCTCCTCCCCTGTATAGCTGTCTCCAAAACAAGGCCTGACTGTGCCCTCTCCTGCTTGCCGTGCTGCCCCCATGATGCCATCCCCATTGCCCTCAGACTGAAGGCCAGACACCTCTTTGTGCCCTGCCCTCCCCAGCAGGGGCTCCATCCCCCAGTCTGGTCGGGCAAGGAAGGGTCGAGAGTCTCATGATGGCCACGTGTTTGCGCTGCCTCGTCCCAAGGCACTGTGACTTTCCAGGGCTCGAGGAAGCTGGTCCCTCAGGTGCAGACTCTGTATTGAGCCTTCGTTGAGAGCAGCTTAGAGGAAGGGGGCGGGAACCAACTGCAGAAGAAGAGGAAGAACTCAGCTGGTACAAAATCCTAAGTGTTAAAAAAAAATTCCGTATACATACCGTATTCATTTATGGGTTTTGGATGCATTTTTTGTTCTCATTTAACTGAAAACGGCCTTGATTTAAAAAAAAAAAAAGGAGTTAGGGAGATAGTGAAATTGGCACGCAGCGAGTCCATCTGGTCTAATTACTTCTGGTATTTTGAAAGAAGGAATCTAAACCTGCTGAGACATTAAACTTTGAGAAGTGGCTGGCGGGCCCGTTGCTGGGCATCTGGGCTCGAATCCTGATTCTTGACTTGGAAGTTTGGCCGCCTCCCGGCAGGGCCAGACCTCAAGGCCAGGCAGGGGTGTCAGGACGCCCTGCATCTCTCTGTGGGAGCCAGGAGCCTGGGCGGGATGGGGGTCAGGGTCAGGCCTCTTCAAATAGCCAGGGCCTTCCAAAGCCTTTTGGGAGTAAACGTGTTGGTGTGTGGCTCCCGGCAGGCGGTGGGTTAACCTTGGGTCAGCATCTTGGCTTTCTGTGACATGACAGCAGGGATAGTCACCCTGTAGTGCTGGTCTCGGGATTCAAGGAGGGCATGCATGTACATTGCCTGGCATATAGTAGGCATTCACAGGCCTGCTGCTCCCTGTTTATGGTTGACGCCCGCCCAGAGTTGGGGGTGGGGACCTTGAAGGGCTTATATAGGGCGCACAGTTGCGGGCAGAGTGGCTCCAGGGAGGCTTGGGGCAATGCTGGGTGGCCCCTGGGACCAGGCTGGAGGTGGGGTCTGGCATTATAGCCTTTGATGCCCTTCCCCTCCCTTTGTGCACTTAGTAGGCCTGTTAGTGGATGGGGCCGGAACTGGGCAGCCTGGGAGCTTTACATCTGTGTGTTAAAGGAGCTCAGGGCCTGCTTGCTGATGTGAATGTAGTCATAGTAACCGTCCTGGGACCCTGTCCTTTAGGTGTTCAAACCTTAGAACAGTCAGGGAGGCCTTGATTCTTGTCCCCATTTTATAGCTGAGGGGCCTGAGACTCAGGAAGGAAGGTGACTCATGGAAGGTCCCACAAGAATGGAGAAGCCAAACTGAGGCTAGATGGGGGTCAGCCCCGCCTGGGACTGTGTACAACGAGCTGTTAAAATGCTTCTTTTTTAACTTTAGAAATGTCTTCCAGAGAGAAGGGAGTACAGGGCGTGGTCATGAAGCCCTGGCTTTCTCCCTGCCCGCATGTCTCTCGCTTTAGGTCCTGTGTGTGGGTGCAGGATGGCAAGATTTGTGCTGGCCTGGAGGCACCCTGACTGCCCTGGCTGTTGCTGGCTGCAGCCACATGTGTCCAGCTTTGTCCATCTCAACTCCTGCCCCGTGGCCATGCTCCACCCAGCATTCAAGGCAGCCCAGGATGCTGCCCTCGTGTCACAACTCCAACTTTCCAGGAAGCCCCCATAAGGCCAGTTTGGACTGCTGGCTCCTCTGCAGTGTCCCAGACCCCTGGTCCTTCCTCCTGGCTCTGTATGTGGAATGGACACTCAGTGCCAAGCACCTGACCCAGAATCTTTGTTCTTTTTCTAAAAAGAAACATTTTTAATCTTTTGAAAAAACAATTTTTTTTTGTTTTTTTTTGTTTTTTTTGTTTTTGAGTTGGAGTCTCACTCTGTCACCCAGACTGGAGTGCAGTGGCCGCTCCCAGCCACTGCAGCCTCGACCTGCTGGGCTCCTATGATCCTTCTGCCTCAGCCTTCTGAGTAGCCGGAATTACAGACACGCGCTACCATGCCCTGCTGATTTTTTTATTTATTGTAGAGATGAGGTCTCGCCAAGTTGGCCAGGCGGGTCTCGAACCTGCAGACTCAGGCAATCCACTCACCTCAGCCTCCCAAAGCGCGGAATTACAGGCTGAGCCACCGAGCCTGGCTTCAATTATTTTTTTAGTCTCCAATAATTCTCTCTGAGGTGTTTCGCATGTTGTAATTTTGGACAGCATGCATATGTTTGACGAGATTCTATCTGGGGAGTCCTGGGCAGCTGGTTTGGGGGGATGTAGCCCAGTTGTGGGTGCTCCTCAGAGAGGATTGTGTCTGCTTCAGTCTGTGGGTGCCCCAGCAGGGACCCTTGTCCGTGAGTTCTTTGGTTCAGGGCTTCCTGGACTTCACAGATCCGCCAGCTTGAGGACAGCCTCTGGTATAGATCTGAGACCTTGCTTTCTCTGGTGTAGGATCCTGCCTCCCTCTGGCCAGTGAGCAGCTCCTTCCCAGAAGCCCTCTGGGGGTTCAGCTTGTAGGGGGTGGGTCACAATTCCAACTCTCCACACTTACCTGCTGAGGCTTCCTCTCTTATGGCCTCACTGCCGTTAGGACCCTGTCCCCTGGTTCCAGTCCCCATGCATCTCGAGCAGTGTTGTCTTGTGTTTCTGGGTGGCTTTAGCACTGGCCTTCCCCAGTTTGCTCAGACAGGTGAGGCAGACTTTTCCGCCCCTTTAATACCTGAGAGCCACATACAACAAGCTTCCTGTGAGCTGCTACCATATGTAACTGTTCCATTTAATCTGTCTAGCAACAGAGGAAGGCACGATTATTTCTATTCCCACTTTACAGTTAAGCCAAGTCAGGCTTGAGTTGGTCTAGTGACTGGCCCAAGATCTCAGCCCCAGGAAGACGCAGCACCAGGTGCCAGCCCAGACAGGTAGACTTGGTCGGCTCCTGGGGCTGGTCTTGCCTGTCCGGCGGGTGGCCTGGATGGCTGCTCTTCCTGGCCTTCCCTAGGCCCAGCCCTCTGGCAGCCCCTGTTGGAGCCCAGAAAGGGCTAGGCTTTGGGCTCCTGGGTTACTGTCCCCTTCCATGACATGTTCTTCCTGAGCCCTAGGTGCTGCGTCTATGAAAGAGGACTCACAGTCTCCCCTCACAGGGCCCCGCAAGTATAAAAGTGAGGTACGTGACGCTATGGGTCTGGGCATCACGGTGGCCCAAATGGTATTTCCCTCTCCCTGGGGCTGATCTTGCCCGTCTGGGGGGTGACCTGGCTGGCTGCTCTTCCTGGCCTGTCTCGAGCCCAGGAGTCAGAGATTGCCTCTGTCTGCACAGAGGTGGCTGTCAAGCCTGTCGTCTAGGGAAGACCGTGAATCCTGCTCCGAGCCTCCTCAAGAAAATGGGGTTGTCCTGTGATGGTTGCACTGGGGGCTTGGGAGCCAGCCAGCACATGCCACCAGTCAGGGGCCCCGGGAGACTCAGCGGTGTCCACTGTGAGTGGAGCCACAGCTATTCACGTCCCTTCCCCTTCCTCCATGGGAGTCTTAGAGTTCTGAGCCCAGCATGCAGTATCAGTTGATGAATTCCAGTGGAGGAAAGAAATTCCTCGTAATCTCTGGCTCCTTGCTGTGCTGCGTGCACACACACACGCACACACACACACACAGACATACACAAACATTCACACATATACACACATGCATACACACATATTCATATGCACATATTCACACATTCGCACATATATTCATACACACTTTCACACACCCTCATACACGTTCACACGCTCACACATGTGCACACATGTGCATGCAACCACATACTCATGTAGAACACACTCACTCACATACACAGTCACACTCACACACGCACGATTTCTCTTCTGCCCCTTCCTCATTTTAGGTTCTTTTCACTCGTTCAGATGAGGCTGACTTCCTGTGGCTGTTTTTCTTTAAAGAAGGCCTCTCAACACACATGTGCACTCTCCTACATGAGATTAATGTTTGAAACGAATCATCTGCCTTCTTCCCACAGCAGAGTCCCAGCGAAACAAAAGATGAATGATTCTGCACATCGGAAGGGTGGGGGAAATTAATTAGGAATGACAAAGGACCCCATTCTTCGGTTCCACTTATCTTGCTGCTGACTTGCCATGCGCGGTTGCGTGCCCCACCAAGGTGTGTGATTGACGGGCTTCGGGGACAGTTGCTGGCACAGCCCTGCCCCCTCTCGGCCGCCATCAGGCCCACGGTGGGCCAGTGGAGTCGGACCCCTGCTGCCTGTCTCCCCAGCCATTACCTCTACCCATCAGCCCTGGAGATACAGAGAAAGGGGGCAGGGCAACTCCCTTTCACCAGGGCTGGGCAGGTGACAGAGGAAGCTCAGATGGTGGGCTGTCCCCAGGGGACAGGGACTGCCTGTGGGGTAAGGAGTCAGCACACTGAGGTCTGGTTTTAGTGCAGGCATGAACTCTCTTGGGAGCCACGTCTCTGACCTCTCTGAGCCTCAGTTTCCCCTGCTGCCGAATGGGAATGCTACCTCACTGGGATGCTGGGAGTGTCCAGGGAGGGACCTGGGGCCAATGACAGGTGCCAGCCTCACCAGAGACACTCTTAATATTGGTGGAAAGCCTGGCTCCCTTGGGGAGGGGAAGTGCTGGGCGGGAAGGACAATGTTCCGGGGTCAGGGTGGAGAGAGCATTGGCCTGGGGGAGGGGAGTGGCCCTGGGCAGGCTTTCCTGGGATCTCAGGGAAGCTGCACCTGCCCCATGGCTGGGACATGCCACTTCCCAACTCCAAGCTGCAGCTCTTACCCCCGTAGGGTGGAGACCCCAAAGCCGCCCTTAGAATCATCAAGAGAAAGAAGTGAGAAAATAGCCGACCCTTTTCCTCCCTAAGGGCTTTTGTGGTGGTGCTGCCTAGGCAGGCAGCAGAGTACTCAGCACCCCACCCTGGACCCCCATCCTGGGAAATGGGCTGCCTGGGGAGGCAGAGAGGGACCTCAAGGGAGGTGAGCCTTTCTGGGGGCCAGGATGCAGCAGAGGGGTGTGAGCTTCCTGGGTCTGGGCTCACCTCTGAGGCCTCATCTGTGCAATGGACACATCATCCCCCAAGGGCAGGTTCATGGGAGAGGGAGTGCGATACTCAGCAGATGGCAAGAATTCACACTGCTGTTTTTGTTGCTGATGAGGGTCTTGGGGCTTCATGACTGTCAGGGGCTCTGGGGCAGGACTCTTGCCAGGAAGGCACACAGAGAAGAGGGCTAATTTGTTCCTTCCACCTGCCTGCCAGGTGGAGCACCTGCTGGCTCATTTCACTGTTCATTCATCTATTATTCATTCATTAATGCCCACCTTGAGCAAACCCTCCCTGAAAGCCTGCTTGGACCCAGCCCTCTGTCTGTTGGACAGGAGGGATTCAGGGACTGATCTGACCTGGGCTGCCCTGGAGGAGCCAGCACAAGGGCTGTTAGGGTGGGAAGGAGACGCCCGTGCTTGGGGGCAGCAGGTGATGGGCGGGGGGGACTCCTGGAAGAGGCAGTCTTTGAGCCAGGCCTTCATGAATAATGGATCATGGATGTTGAGGGGAGGCTAGGAAGGGCATTTTAGATTTCTGGAACAGCATGGGCAAAAACCTGGAGGTGGGGAAAGGCCAGGCTGTGTTCAGGAGATAGGAAGTAGATTGTCAAGGCTGACATGGGTGATGAACTCCAAGGGCACCTGAGCAGGATAGTCTGGAGGGTGGGCTGGGGCAGATCCTGTGCCAGGCCATGAAGTCTGAGCTTGTCCTGGAGGCAGCGGGGAGCCATGGAAGGCTTTGGAGTAGAGGAGTCGAATGCAGGGAATATGTGAGAGGAGGGGTCCCAGGACTCAGAGGTGCAGGCCTCTTCCTCCCTGTCCAGTCAGGCTCAGAGGGAACCTGGCAGGGCCTGGGACAGGGCTGGAACCTGGCAGGGGACGTTGGGGAGCAGGCAGGAAGTTGCCTTGGAAGAGGGGAAGCCTGTGGCCACCCCAGGTGTCCTCTGTGCATTGGCTACCAGCTTGGGCATGGGATGCAGGAGCCTGAAGCCCTGGTCCATGCCCCTCTTGCTTCCTGTGTGTCCTCAGACTCACAGCTTGACTCCTCTGTGCTTCTATTCTCTTTCTCTAAACGGGCATCTCCCAACAGTTTTGTCTTGAGGATTCACCAAGCCAGTAATGCCGTAGTGGCTGGTAGAGGGGGTTTGTGGAGGGGGCGCGTTGTGATTCCTGATCATATTTTCATCATTCCAGGATGGAACAAAGAGCGTGGACCCTGGAACCAGTGCTCTGGGTTTGAACCCTAGCTGTGTCACTTGGATACTTCTCTGCACCTCAGTTTCTGCACCTCTAAAATGGGGTAGCTAGGCAGCTGCCTCTGAGGACTGGGTGTAAGGATTGGGTTTGGCTGTTCCTGGAAAGGCCTTTGGAGTTGCGTCTGTGTGGGTGTCCCCTTGGTGTCCCATTGAGGGAGGCCTCCTGCCCTCTGCTCTGGGACATCAAGCCTGGACTGGGTACACCACTGGGCTCAGCCCCACCCGGGGCACCCCAGGCCTCCTCTGTCCCCAGTCCCCGGCCCCCCAGGAAATGGGGTGCAGCCATGGGTGGCTGGGCTCCAGGCTAATTCAGTGATCCCTGAGTACACTTGCCTGCCCAGCTGCTGCACATCTTACCCGGTGAGGCAGGAAACACGAACAGGGCAGGCTCTGCTTCTGCCATTTTCTTTAGACAAATGTCTCCTCCCTTCCCTGTCTGCCGTTAAGGAACCCGGAATTCACGCTTCAGGGGGAAACTGTTTAATGATTGGCCACGCGGAGGTCATTTATATTGGCTAAGCGGGCTTAATTAGGCTGGATTCGAAGGTTACCATAAGCGCACAAAAAAGCTGTTAAGGGGTTAACCTCTGAGAGATTACATTGTATTCAGCGCTCTGTTAAAGTTTGAATTAATTTTTCCCATGGGTTTGTTCACATTCTAATTTTCAACTAAATGAGACATCTGTTTCAGAAAAGGAAAATTTGCTCTGGTTGTCATGGCAACTATCATTCTGTAAGAAAATTATTCCAATGGTTACTTTAGAACAGAAAGACAGAGATTCAGGACATCAAGCCACCTCCCATTGCTTAGTTGGAATTCTGATTCATCGGTCCTCCTTGGGGGCTGTGACAGCCCCTGGACGGTGGGGCAGTCGTTGGATGGGGCAGACGTCACGGCTTTCGGCCCTCAGGGAGGCAACGCTGGGTCCAGGCACTGGGTTGCGTTGGAAACCGGTACCGTGGCTCTTGGGGCACCCCAGCTCTGCGTCTAAGGCATTTGTGGGTCTCAGACCACGATGGCAGTGAGAGCAGCGAGGGGTGAGCTGGATGGGGACTGCTTGGGCTGAGACACAGGTGCCCCACAGGGAGTGGGACTGCTGGTCACAGTGATGAATCCCATAGCCAGGTCTCGCCGGACATGGAGAGGGCCATCTTGTCACCACACTCTGCAAGCTGGGAGAATCCAGAGCACTCTTCATCCGAGGAGGGACCTTGCCTTTGTCCCCTTGGCCCATTGCCAAACCTGACTGTTGTTTCCCATAAATATTGCTCAGGAGAGGCTGAGGGCTGTCCAGGCCCCGTGGGCCACTCAAAAGCCTCTGGGGAGTGAAGTCACCTTGAAGAGTTGGCTCAGGCTCCCACCGGCCCACCCCCCTGCTCCTGCTGGCCTCTGAGGAAACCCCACCCCCCACCCCCAGCTGAGGACGGTTCTCCTCGGCCAGTAGACTATCCTGGGAAATGTCCTCTTCTGGATGATTCTGTGCATGATTTGACTCTTCTTGCTCCCACAAAATTCTAATAAAAGCTAGAACCTCACCTCTTCCCATTGATGGAGTTCCTGGGTGTTTAGAAGGCATTGGCACAGTGGTGGTACAATCTGCTCCTCTTAAGCCTCCACTTTCCCCTCCTTCCTCCCTCCCTGTGTCTGGCACTGGGGTGCAAGAGAGAGAAAGGACCCTCCTTGCCGTTATGGGGTAAGGTCTGGGGACATAGGCATCATTATCCCATTTTTACACAGAAGGAGGCTGAGGCTGGGAGAGGTAAAGTGAGAAGCCTTGGGGTAGAACCAGGATGTCTGATCGTGTACTCCCACCCATTACAGGGAACAAACTCTCCAGCTCTCTGGGACTTAATGCTCTGATGTCAGCTGCCCCCATCCTCCGAGATTTTCAGGCAGCGCTGGCCCTCCTATGCATTTGGGGATGTTCTTATGGCCCCACAGATGGATGGTGGTGGTGGTGGAGGGAGTGAGATGGGGAAGAAAAAGGAGGTAGGAGGCAGTAGGGGCAGTTCCAAAACAGCTTCCCTGTTGAGACCTGTTTCTTTACCCAGCTCTGCCTGGGACCCACTGTGTGACCCCAGGGAGTAGAGTGGCCTCTCTGGGCATTGTGGGAATGGGGTGGATTCTAGCTCCCTAAGATTTGAGGTTGTTACAAGTCTGTAATCCCAGCACTTTGGGACACCAAGGTGAGTGGATTGCCTGAGCCCGTGGGTTCGAGAGCTGCCCAGGCAACTTGGCGAGACCTGTCTCTACAATAAATCAAAAATCAGCCAGGTGTGGTAGCGTGTGCCTGTAGTTCCCGCTACTTGGAAGGCTGAGGTGGAAGGATCGCCGGAGCCCAGTGGGTCAAGGCTGTGGTGGCCGGAAGCGTGCCACTGCCTTCCAGTCTGGGCAATGGAATGGGACTCTGACTCAAAATAAATAAATAAATAAAGATTTGAGGTTGTGTGTTTCCAAGAAGGGAGGAAACTGTCACCCCAAGAGGAAGGCTCTTTAGTGCTGGATGCGGAGAAGGCAGGACAGGTATAGGCACTACCTGGGTGGCTCCTGGAGGTCTGCAGGATCTCTGATATATTTCTGAGTGTCTCTTTCAAAAAACTACCCCCACACCATGGCTCCTGGGAACCAACAGACGTGTTCTCTCCATACTGATGAGGCTCCAGCCCGTATTTGATTAGATTTTTGAAAAATGGAGGCTGTGTCTGGAAGGCAGTGCCAGAAATATGTTGCTGCTTTTTCTGTCGGCTGATGGGGCTGGGGGCTCCAGAGGGACCACGACTGGCCTTGAGGCTCCTGCGTCCTTCCCGGCAGCACTCCATCCCACCTGCCCCACCTACCTGGCTCAGCCATGAGCTCGGAAGGTTAGAGCTGGAGTAGCCTCAGGGAGCCACTGGTGAGAGGCTGTCAGCCAGGTCCTCCACCAAGAACCGTGGTAGGAAAGCACTTGACATTGTGGCCCAGTACACACAGATGTCGGTGTCTATTTAAATAGAACTATGTTTAACTGAAGGATCCCTTTGCTAGCCCGAAGGACTCTGATGTTTCCTATTCTTTAAAAAAACTGTTGCAATCCATCAAAATGTAGTTTGAAAGATCCCGCCCTAGGCCAAAGGTTTTTCAGCCAGGCTCTATGGATGGGCCTCAGCAGGGGTCTGGGATAATAATGGTGATGGTGATGATGGTGGTGGTGGTGGGATGATGATGGTAGTGGTGATAGTGATGGAGGTGATGATGGTGATGGGGATGGTGGTGGTGATGACAGGAATGGTGCAGGTGATAGGGATGATGATGATGATGATGATGATGAAGATGATGGGGATGGTAGCAGTGACAGTGGTGATGGAGGGTGGTGATGCAGGTGATGGTGGGAGTGATGGTGGTGGTGACAGTGGTGATGGAGAGGATGGTGGTTAGGGTGGCAGTTATGATAGGAATGGTGTAGACGATGGAGGTGATGGGATGATGTTGATGATGGTGATAGTAGTGGTGGCAGTGGTGGTGGTGGTGGTGATAGTGGTAATGGAGGTGATGAGATGATGGTGGCGATGATGATAGGGATGATACAGGTGGTGAAAGTGATGGGATGGTGATGATGGGACGGTAGTGGTGACAGTGGTGATGGAGATGATGGTGGTGATGACAGGAATGGTGCGGGTGATGGAGATGATAGGATGATGGTAGGGATGGTAGTGGTGACAGTGGTGACAAGAGTGGTGGTGGTGATGACAGGGATGGTGTGGGTGATGGAGGTGATAGAATAATGATGGCAGCTGCAGCACACTGAGTACTTACTGTGAACCAGGCACTGTTTTAAGCACTTTATGTGACTTAATGGATTTAATCATTTCAAAAATCCTGTTGAGGCAGGTGGTTTTGTTATCATCACTTTATAGATGTGTGACTTGAGGTGTAGAGACAAGTTCTTTGCTCAAGGTCATAAAGGCAGTAAGAGGTGGACCGTTCTAACCCAGGGCTGACCCCAAGATTCCCTTGAAGTTGGGTGTGAAATCCTGTGTGTTTGTGTGTGGGGGCGTGTGTGATGTATTTTTCTGCAAGGAGAACCCTTAGCTTTCTGCAGATGTACAAGGTCAAGCCTGTGTGGAGATGTCTGAGGGAGGAGGTGCCCCTGACGGAATCACCTCTTGTCCCTGGTGCCACTTCCCAGCCCTGACCACTTGTTCTCCTCATTTGGTGGGTACTTCCTGTGGGTGGATATCCCTCCGGAGGACCCACAGCTGGGGGTGCAGGCCGCTACTCTGTGCCCTGCCCCTCACTGTTTCTTCTCTCACAGGCCCAGAGGGCAGATCCCTAGGCGCAGGGAGGAAGTGAGGGCCAGACTTCTTCCCCACCTGTGCAAGGGATTCTCCTGGAGCCTACTCATGGCTGGGTGTGGGAGACTTCCTCACCTTCTCCGATAAGGACCAGGTTGGAGTCACAGCCCTCTTCTCCAAGGTCAAGAGCTTAGGCTGGTAGGGGCTTGGGGAGATGGTGATCTGGCGTGTTCTGCCTGCTCTAAGTAAGTGCTCCTGGGGTGTAGTGGGGGCTTGGTGACCTTGTTGGGTATAAAACCCTGTGTGTATGTGTGTGATGTGTCCTCAGTGTCCTCTTTTGAATGAGAGGGGAAGGTCAGTTTCTGCTTTGCAGTTTTGTTTGCAATCTCAAGGTGATAGGTCAGATCCTATTCAACATCCTGTGGACTCATCAATTCAGTGCATTCATCAATTTGGTCCCCTTTCACTCACCGTCATTCATTAAGCATTCATTTGCTTTTCTCCTGGGCTAGTGTCTGAAACAATGAAAGGACCTTGAACCCCAAGTGACCAGTGTGGTCACCCATCCACCTCCGTTGTAAGCCTGTTTCCCATGAGATGGCACTGCAGGATCAAAGACCAGAAGGAGAGAGCATCAGATCTGGGTCTGAAGATGACTTCACTGATTCACCGTGTAACCCTGGGCACCTCCCTTCCCCTCACCAAACCTCAGTCTTCCAGTCTAGAACCTGCAGGGTGGGACGAAGGGTTTTCAAACAGCGTTCCATAGAATTCCTGGGGCCCCAAGGAGGTGCATTGGGTGATTGCCAACAGGGTGGAGCCACCGAGTGAACAGCCAGGAATCTCAGCTGTCCCATGGAGTAGCACATAGGCCAGGGGAGGGATTTAAGTGGCAGTTGTGGGCATATGAGAGGCTGTGAGGGCAAAGCCCACCCCCATCCCAAACCAACTTGTGCATTGTGGATTGGCAGAAGAGTAGCAGGGAGACACCATGCTTGGGGCCAGCACACCGGAGCCAAATCCTTTGTCATCTTGCCTCTCTAAGCTTTGGGCTCCTGATCTGTAAAATGGTAAGACTAGTCCTTACTTCAGAGGGCTCTTGGTAACAATTAGCTGATCCCAACCCCCATGTGCTTATTTAGGGTGGGGCAGAAATGTAGGTGCACAGAAAATGCTGGTGACTTTTATTTTCTAGTTCCTGGTCCCCAGTGTCTTCATCCATGAAACAGAGAGAAGGAGACCTGTCTGGCCAACTTTGCTGCAGGGGTAAAGGTCCCTGCAGCAGCATTGGGATGTGATGATGGTGATGGTGATTGTGTTAGTGTGTAGGGCTCTGTCACTAATTAGCCCAAACCGACTGGCTTAAAATAACAGGAATTTATTATTTCACGGTTCTGGAGCCCAGGAGTCTGGAAAGGTCTCAGCAAGGCTGGTTTCTGTTTGGAGAAAATTTGCCTGTGCATCCTTCCCAGCTTCTGATGGTTGAAGCTGTCCTTGCCATTCCTTGGCTTGTAGAAGCATCTTTTCAATCCCTACCTGCATTGTCACCTGGTGTCCGTCCCTCTGCCTGTGTCTGTGGTTCTCATGTGGCCCTCTCTTATAAGGATACCAGGCGTTGGATGTAGGGTCTGCACTAATCCAGTGTGACCTTGTCTTAACTTGATTCCATCTACAAAGAACCTCTTTCTAGATAAGGTCATGCACTAGGGGTTAGTAACACATTTTTTGGGGAACACAAATGATCCACAGCAGTGGTGGTGGTGGTGATGATGGTAATGGTGATTGTCTTAGTCTGTTCAGGCTGCTACAGCAAATACCATAGACTGGGTGGCTTATACACAACAGACATTTGCCTCCCACAATCTGGAAGCTGGAAGTCCAAGATCAAGGTGTTGGCAGATTCGGTGTGCAGTAAGGACCCACTTCTGTATTCATAGACAGCATCCTCTTGCTGTGTCCTTACATGGTAGAAGGAGTGAGGGTCACCCTCACGTTTCTTCTTATAGGAACACTCACCCCATTCATGAGGGCTCCACCCTCATGACCTAATCACCTCCCAGAGACCCTGCCTCCTAATACTGTTTCCTTGAGGATTAGCTTTCAAAATAAGAATTTTAGGGGGACACACACATTCAGATCATAGCAGTGGTGGTGGCCATGGTGGAGGTGATGATGATGGTGACTTTGTCAACACTAAAGGATGGTGTTTTTGTGGGATTATATAATAACTTAATTTTTTTTTCTTTTTTGAATTGGAGTCTCACTCTGTTGCCCAGGCAGGAGTGCAGTGGCATGCTCATGGCCACCTACTGGGTTCTGGCAATTCTTCTGCCTCAGCCTTCCAAGTAGCTGGAACTACAAGTGCGCACTACCATGCTCGGCTAATTTTTTGATTTATTGTAGAGGTGAGGTCTCGCCAAGTTGCCTAGGCTGGTCTCGAGCCCCTGGACTCAGGCAATCCTCTAACCTTGGCCTCCCAAAGTGTTGGGATTACAGGCTTGAGCCACCATGCCTGGCCATAATGACTTAATTCTAAGGGAGGATTCTGAAGCTTCAGTCAGAATGCTCTTGTTGCAAATGACTGAAAACCCAATTCAAATGGCTTTATATTGGCCTGCATAACCGAGCTATGATAGCTATCTGGTTCAGTTGGTCCAGCTGTCCCTTGGGATAGCTTGCAGCTCCCAAGGCTAGAAGCTTACTGGTTTCTACACAGAGACCATGGTACCCTATTTTCTCATCACTGGAAGAGTCTGTGTTTCCCTCCCATTGGAAGAATCTAGGTCACATGCTCACCATGGAATGGATCCAGGGGAACAACTTGCATCAAAGTGTCTAGGTCTGAGCTGGTAACAGTTTGGGATTATGTTAATGGCCTGGGTCCATCTGCTCCCTGGCCCCTCCCTCCTCCCCACTCAGCCCTATCTGGACTCCCTGGTCTGGAACTTCAGGTGGGAGCAGGAAGTGAGTGTTCCCCACCTGGGATCCACTCCCTCTTGATTGGGTTCTACCACCCCACCTGGTGGGGGGAGGGAGGGTGGGGGCCATTTTTCCAGGGGTGGGGGCAGTGGGGAATGTTCTTCGCTGTGGATTTCCTTAGGAAGGCTTGGAGCAAGAAAGGTCTTTGGAAGAAACTGATATATACATATATATCATATATATACTGTATATATCAGTTTCTTCCAAAGACCTTTCTTTGGAACATATATCTGTTTTCTATTTTGTTATGTAAGTAATACCTATTTATCATAGAAAACAGAAACTGTAGGTAAGCGACAGGAAACAGGACAGATAATTGCCTGGTGACCCCACCGCTCGCCAGCTGTTCAGCGTTCTGGTCCAAGTCCCCACCGTCCCCGGATTTGAGTTTCCAGGCAGAGAGCTGGTCCTGATGGCCGCCTGATGGCCCATGGTGGGCCCCCCTCCCTGTGATGGCCTCCCACTCTCACAGGAGGCCCTCAACCACCTGCTCTTCTCCCATAGGCAGCCCTGGTTTTACGGCTGGGGCTTTAACCTCCCACGAGGCCAAGCCCTGCTGGAGAAGTGGAACCTCATTCCCGAAGGCGTAGACATCCTGATAACCCATGGACCGCCGCTGGGTAAGAGCCTGCCGGCCCGGCGCCCCAGCTCGCCTGCCTGGGCTGGGGTGTGGGACTCGTGGGCGGGGGGCTGGCTGACTGGCTGGGCCCGTCAAGAGGAGTCCAGGACGGGCTCTAGTCTGAGTCCACCTGCTGGGGCATTGGGGACTGGTCGCCCCATTGTCCTCCTTACTTCCTGGGCACCTACTGTGTGCTGGGCCTCGACTTGTTACCTCATGGGCTCCTGACAGCAGTGCGAGAGGGCAGAATCACCCACCCATTTTGCACATGACGACTTGGAGCTCAGGCCCTTGACTCTGCAGACCTGGGTTCTGGGTGGTGAATACACCAGGACCTCTGCTACAGAGCGTCGTCTGGACAGCACACCCCCAAAACCAGAAGCCCGGAGGCCCTTCTCCCTCTCCCTTAAGCCATCGCAGTGGTCCCTGGGGCCTGAGGAGTCCACCTCCCAGCATCTCTCCCCTCCATCCCCGCCTTTCCACCCTAGTCCAAGTTGAGGTTGTCACTCACCGGCAAACCACTTCCTTCCCCACCCTTGCCCCCCACTGTTTGATCTGGGGCTTCCCCATTCTCCCCTCCCGTGTCCTCACATCCACATCCCGTCCATCAGCACGTCCCTTCCATCCTACCCCAACTGTCCTCTAGCTCCTTGCCCTCAGTCCTGTCTTGCCCCTTCCAGCCCACTCTCCTCACATCAGTAGGGGGGCAGCCTCTGTGTCCTCATGTATACTACTCCATCCTTCTATAGCTCTGTGACTCCCTCAGTCCTTAGCATTAAGTTCCAATTCCTGGAAGTCTAGCCCAGACCAGCCTCTTGCTCTCACCAAGGGCTCCAGGAACCCGCCATCACTCCCTCAGTTCTTAGGACTGCACCTGTGCGGTGCAACACTGAACCAGGGATCAACCCTGTTCACTGCTTGCCTGGAGGGACTCGCAGGTTTCAGGAGAGAAGGTTCGGGAATGGCCAAGTTTAGTGGGACATATTCAGGGATGAGGGAGGCTTGGGGAGTCAGAGGGAGAGGTGACTGCTGTCAGAGGGGGCCTGGGAAGCTTCCGGAATTGGGTCTAGGGGAGGCAGGGAAGGAGAAGGGCAGGGTGTCCCAGGCAGGAGGCCATGGGAGAGGCTGTAGGGGTGGGCCCAGCACAGCTTACATGCTTGCTGTTCAGGAAGAAGCTCCTGACACCCACTGTGCACTGCCCACCCAGCCAGTGTCCCCGGGCACCCCCTCCCTCCTCACAAAGTCCAGGAAAGGGAGGCTCTGCTAGCCCCATCTTCAAGGTGGTGAGGCCTGAGGCCCAGGCTGAGGCCCAGGGCTCTGCTGAGGATCACGTAGCCCAGTGAGTTGAAGCCAGGCTGGAAGCCTCCTGAGCACGGTGATGCGTTCCCTTCAGCATTTGGTGTTGGCGGCCAGACTGTGAGCACCAGCGGGACCCAGCCTCCACTCCAGCACACATACAGGGAATTGAGAAGGGGCCCAGTCTCCCGCGTGGTGGCATCCCAGTATCCAGCCCGGCACCTCTAATTGTTGGGTGAAACAGAGCACAGAGAGGTTAAGTGACTTGTCTAAGGTCCTACAACCAGTAGGCAGCAAAGCCTGGGATTTAAATCCAGTGTCTGCCCCAAGCCTATGCCCTACCCGTTCCCCACCTTTCTCTTCTGCTTTCCCCTCCTTTTCCTCCTCCCTCATTTCTCTGTCTCTATTTCTGTCTGTGTCTGTCTGTCCTCTTTAAGTCAATTGCAGCCTGCCTGGTTCTTTGAGTCGAAGCTCCCCCTCTCCCCTTCCTGGCAGTTGCAGAAACCTGTTTCGCCCACCCAAACAGAGAGGGGCCGACACGAACCCTAATTGTTCGCTCGGAGTCATCAATTATCCTTCGTTTGTGTAGCCATGTGCAGATAATAGGCGGCCGCCATCTGGGCGGCTCTGGGAAGCGGTGGTGGGAACGATACAGACGTGGCCACGTGAGCATGGCTGCACTGATGGGGGGATTTGTGCTCAGGATTCTGTGGTGTTTAGAAGGTTTTCCACATGCAGATCTTGCTCCCGAGCTGTGTGTCTTCGGTGGGGGGGAGGAGGCCCACCCAGACCCAACCTCGTGTCCACTTTGGTGTGAATGATCTGGGGGTGCTAGCAGTTTCTGAGCACCCCACCCCAGGTGCCTGGCCCCCCACAGGTTCTTCCAGGGAGGCTCTCTGAGCAGCTCTCCAGAGAAGGGCAAGGCTGCAGGCCCTGGGTGGTTCCCATCCTGGAGCCTGAGGCTGGGCAGGGTTTCGGAGAGCTTGCTCTAGGAGAGTCTCGCCGGGCCTGAGCCCAGGAGCCACATGTCTCTTGAGGCAGCAGGAGCCTCTGCCTGAGGGTGAGGGGCTGCACGGACCCTGTCACAGCCCTCCTCTTGTCTCCCTTGCACAGGCTTCCTGGACTGGGTCCCCAAGAAGATGCAGCGGGTGGGCTGCGTGGAGCTGCTGAACACAGTGCAGAGGCGCGTCCAGCCGCGGCTTCATGTCTTCGGCCACATACACGAAGGTCAGTGCGTGGTGGGGGCGGGGACCTCAGCCGGGGCTCCGAATTGACCCTTCAGGGGGTCCTCCCCTCCCTTTGGCCAGAAGGGAAATAGCAATTTCTTTTTTTTTTCTTTTTTTTTGAGTTGGAGTCTCACTCTGTCGCCCAGGCTAGAGTGCAGTGGCACACTCCTGGCCACCGCAGCCTTGACCTGCTGGACTCAGGCAATCCTTCTGCCTCAGGCTTCCGAGTAGCTGGAGCTACAGGCCTGCACTACCACGCCCTGCTAATTTTTAAAAAAAATTTATTGTAGAGATGAGGTCTCGCCATGTTGCCCAAGCTGGTCTCGAACTCCTGGGTTCAGGCAATCCTCTCACCTCGGCCTCCCAAAGTGCTGAAATTACAGGTTTGAGCCGCCATGATCGGCTGGAAATCGCCATTTCAGTGGTTCATTTTGTAAATGCCGTATACACACATTGGCTACCAAGGAGCTGTTGCTGAAATGTTTAGTAATAGGAAGATGAGTGTGGAATTTCATGAACTTAGGGGGTAAATGTTGCTTCCTTGGAGCCCTGTGACTCTGCCGTGCCTCTAGTCTGGGACATCTTCGGGAGATGGGCAGAAGGTTTTTAGAGGAGAGGACATTTGGAGCGTGACATGAAGAGGTTAGATTTGGGGGATACACTATGAATTCCTTAATGCTGGTGATCCTGACTTGTTGCTTATATCCCCAGGGCCTGGAATATAGTAGGTGCTTAATACATGTAGAGGGACAGCCTGTGATGGTGAGGGTGACATTGGCTCCAGTTCTGACCACCCACGCTGCCACACTCTAGCCTGTTGCCGCCTGCAGGCTTTCCCTGTTAGACTTCAGGCGTCCTCACTGGAGCCTGATTTCACCAGTTTGGCACAGACCCCTCTTTTTGCTCCTTTTGAACATTAATCCGTCTGCCCAAGGCCTCCCTGTCACATCCCCTCCAGGAAGCATATTGGCTGCTGTGGGGTGTGAGGACTTACGTGGTTTCCCCAGAGGCATCTCCCTGCCTTTTGAACGTCTGTGGTTGGGCCAGGGCCCATAGGGCCTCCGGTCCACATCAGATCATTCTCCAGCTCAGAAGCAAACAAGCCTCAAACCATTCCCTGAGGACCTCTGCAGCTCACTGGCAAGGAGCAGGAGTGATCAGACCTTACCTGGCCCTGGAGGTACTCATAGACTTCTGGGCAGAAGATGAGTAATCAGAGTAATGAGAGGTTATGGGAGAGATGGACAGCTCATGTGCTGTAAGATAATAATAATGGCTGTCATTTTCTGTGGCCCTACTGTGGGCATGCAGCTCCATCAGATCCAAGGTCGTCTGTGACCCAAACCGTGCCCCTGCACAATTGTATAGGCAAAATGTGACTCCAAATGTGGAGGGTGGCCCTCCAAAGAATAGGAGCCCAATAACTATTTCCTGCTTCCCCTGCAAAGGGGAGGGGGAATGTCCCTTCTAGCATGGAGGTCACCTGGATTGAAGGATGAAGGTATTCTAACAAGTAGAGGTGGTTGGAAGAGGGTATGATGGAGGCAGAGAAGAAAGTACATGGCAATGATGATAATGATGGTGATGATGAAAAAGATGATGATAATGATGGTGGTGATGACAATGATAGTGATGATGCTGACTGATGAGGGTGATGGCGATAATGGTGATGACGACTGATGAAGACAGTGGTGTTGGTGTTGGTGATAGTGATGATGTCAATGATGATGGTGATATTGATAAGGGCAGTGATAGCAATGATGATGATATTGGTGGTGGTGATATAATTATGAGGGTGAAGATGATGACAATGGTGTTGATGGGGACGACAGTGATGACATCAATGATGATGGTGATAGTTATGGTGATGGTGGTGGTGGTGATGAAAGTAGCGATGATGATGATAATGATAAGGGTAGTGATAAGGGATTCTAACAGGTAGAGGTGGTCGGAAGAGGTGATGATGATGATGGTGATGAGGCTGTTGATCTGATGATGAAGATGATGGTGATAGTGATGGTGACATGATGGTGGTGGTGGTGGTGGTGGTGATAATGGTGATGATTATGCTATGATAGTGATAAGGGTAGTGATGGAGATGATGATGATGGGGAGGATGGTGATCATCATGGTGATGACAGTGATGAAGATGACGGTGATGATGATGATGATGATAGTGATGATATGGTGATGATGGTGAGGATGATGGTGGAGATGATGTCGATGATGACAGCTAACCGAGGGCTTCTCCTATGCCAGGCACTGGGCTAAGCACTGACCATGGATGCTTATCTCATTGAATCCTCACTGCATGCTTGGAAGTGGCACCCATCATTATCATCTCCGTTTTACAGATGGAGAGTGACCTTGAGGGTTTCAGTAGCTTGCTCCAGACACATCCAGCCTATTATGGCCAAGCACTCTCTGACAACCATATACCCTCCGGACTACCTCTCACCACCACACCCACCAACTCATCCTCACTGCACCGCATCCTGGCCTGACAGGCGTGTGCTTACTTTCCAGGGTACGGTGTCATGGCAGATGGGACGACCACCTATGTGAATGCATCCGTGTGCACTGTGAACTACCAGCCCGTGAACCCACCCATAGTCATCGACCTCCCCACGCCCCGGAACTCCTGACTGCTCCCTGCTGCCCCGGCCCTGCCCGCCCGCCGGGCGCTCAGCTACATATGCCTGGCCCAATCTCCTTTCCTTCCACGCAGGATGACCCAAATGACCCGTCTGGCCGCGGGGACTGGCCCAGCAGACGGGTTGAGGCCTTGGAATGACTCTTCAGCCTTTTGTCATCTGGAGTCGGGACCCTGTGTGTCCCCATCAAGGGTTCTGCGCTCATTTGTTTTTCTGCGTGTACATCCTGTGTGTACCTCGTCAAAGGACCTAATAAGCTCACGGTTCCTTCTTGCTTGGGGAGTGACTGAATCTTCATCCTTCTCAGTTAGACACCCTCCTGGCTTGGGAAGCCGCTGGTCTTGGATAGGTCTTGGAAGTTCTTGCACAAAATCTCCCTCTAATCTAGATTTTGTGTGGCTGCAAGCCCAGGGCTGGGAGCAGGTGGAAGGTTTTGTAGGCTGGGCTCAGACAGCCCTTGCTGTCCTCCCAGGCCAGAGAGGAGACAGGCCTGCTCCAGGCGGAGGCCTTCTGAGGAAATGTTTAGTGACATCTCAGGAATTCAGACAGCACCTGGCTGGGTCCACAGCAGTTTTCCTGGTATTGTTCCCCTCTTTTCTTCCCGTGGGTATTTTTGCTGACTTGAACAATGGTCCTAGCATCCCAGGCATTCACTCGGGGCCTGGATTGTGGGAGTTGGTTCTACAGAATGAGCTGTTCGAGTGCTCAAGATCAGCCAGGGGGTTTCCAGTTATGGTGGGCTAACCCTTGGTCCCACAGGGACTGTGCTGCTCTTCAGAACTCAACATCCTGGAGGGTCTGCAGACTGAGGCTGCGGCAGACCTGGGGGCACCCATGTCTTTGTATGTGTATGCATACATGCACACGCACCCCTCTTTTGTTTTTAAGAGACAGAGTCTCACTCTGTCCTCCAGACTGGAGTGAAGTGGCATGGTCATAGCTTGCTGCAGCCTTGAACTCCTGGGCTCCAATGAGCCTCCTGCCTCAGCTTCCTGAGTAGCTGGGACTGCAGGCAAGCACCACCGGGCCTGACTGATTTTTTTTACTTTTTTTGTAGAAATGGGGTCTTGCTTTGTTGGCCAGGCTGAAACTCCTCTTAATTTAATGAAGTGGGTTCTGTGTTGCTCATTACTGCCCTGCAGTAGGGTTCTGTTCCTTGGTGCAATTTCCCTTGCACCGTTCAGGTTCTGTCCAGCATGCTCACACTGAGGGAGCCTACGGGGTCCAAAATCTTGTTGCCCTAGTTCCAGCCGGTCCTGTTAACAGGAGGGTGGTGCAGGCACAGAGTGGGCCCTGGACAGCTTCTCTTCCTCCTCTGAGTGAGGGTTGGTGGTGGGGTAGTGGTGGGCTTAGTCTCTGAGCGGGAGGAGCCAGCAGGGCCTGCGGGAAGCAGTGAGGCAGGGTCAGCAAGTAAGTGCAGCACCAGATTCTGTCTTTATTTAAAATTTATTCATCATGGATTTTTCTGGCATTCATTTTGATTTTGAACAAACAGTGTATTAAAGTAGTATTATTTGTCCCGATTAGTGATTCTTTTTGCATCCCCTTTAAATTGTGCATCTGAACTGGGGGGAGATCACTCCTCCACCCTGGTCCCAGCTCTGGGAACCAGCCTACAGTGATCCCTTTTGCAAATGTAATCTCGTTTCATCCTCAAATGCTCCTTCAAGGTAGGTATGTTGTCCCCCATTTTAGAGATGAGACAATTGAGGCCGGAGCAGGAAGGTAGCTTATCTGGGGGTGCACAGCACAAAAGGGGCAGAGATAGGGTTTGGACCTTGGTCTCTGGCTTCACAGCCCTTGCTTTGCCATGACCCAGAGTTATGTCCCTACAAAGCAGTGCATGGTCTGGGCTCTTATTTTGTTTGTTATGGGTCCTGTTCAAGACTGGTCTGAGTTCTGAGGAGTCCGGAACTCTGAACACAGCATCCCAGGATCCTAGGAGACTGTGAGGCCTTTCCTGCTGGGGAGCCTGGCAGTGGCACTGTGTGGGTTGGCCGAGGCGGGGCACCATGAGTGCAGGGTTTCTGGAATCCCATTGGCTAAAGTGGTTCCTGGTGGTCCGGGATGTTCGAGAGGCCTCTTGGATGCCTCAGGCGTGGGGTGTGTGTGTGTGTGTAGTGGAGTAAACACAGGCCCTTTCAGTGCCGCCTCCACTCAATTTCTATGTGGACCAAGAACTATAAACTTAAAAAATTTTTTTTTCCTAAGGTATCTTCAGAATATGGTGTATTTTTATGTGGAAAAGAAAAGTTATGAAGGCAGCTGTTACTTTAAGAGAAAATTCATTAAAAGTCCTTGAGGTATGAAAGATGACGGCGTGCTCCTCAATCATTTTGGCATAACTTGATTGTGGCTGTAATTTTTTTTGTCAAGCATGTCAGACAATAAAGTCTTTGTAAAAAGAAAAAGAAGTCCACGTGGCGCTTCTTCCTTGTGCATCTCTGGGTGTTGCATGGGACACGTGGGGGAGGAGTGGCATCCTCCCATGGAATGCTGAGTCCCGGATGGAGATTGGAGGCCAAAGACCTCCCATGTGGTCATGGCTGGCATCCCTCTGTTTGCTTCAGCTTCTCTTGGGTGGAGAGTCTCAGGGGTAGTAGCTCAGACCCTCTTGTGTTCAAATACCTTGACTGCCCAGTCTTGCAAAACAGAGCACCTCCAGAGGCCTTAGATCTGGACTCTTCCTGGAAGAGGCATGTTCAGCTTAGCCCTTGCCAAACAAAGGGTCCAGGCAGTGCCTGAGAAAAGTACTGGGGGGTATAGTGACCCTAGTCTCAAAGCCCCCCAAGCTGTGAAAGTTCCTCTATTTTCATTCATCCATCCACCCACCCATCCATCCATCTGTTCATCCATCCACCCACCCATCCATCCATCTGTCCATCCATTCACCCACCATTCATCCATCCATCTGCCTACCCATCCATCTATGCATCCATTCATTCATCTGTCCATCAATCTATCCATCATCAATCCATCCCACCCACTCACCCACCCTTCCTTCCTTCCTTCCTTCCTTCCATCCATCCTCCCACCCATCCAATCATCTGTCCATCCATCCATCCATCCATCCATCATTCATTTACCAACCCATTCAACCACCCATCCATCCACTCATCCACACATCTACCCATTCATCCCTCCATCCATTCACCTACC